>JAKTSR010000179.1:0-26792 GCA_030580325.1 Sugiyamaella sp. yHKS617 | reverse complement strand
GGTCACTGGAGTAAATGCAAAGGTTACTAAAGGTGCTCAGGTCTTCCCCTATTCAGAAAGGAAGGTTCTGGGGAATCCGGTCTATCCAGCGATCATGTTGAAATTACATGAAGGTATAGCCGGAAGGGGGCCAATAATCGGAAAGTCCTTCTGTTTAATGAAAGTACTGGAATATTATATAATATTGTTGTATATTAGTTAGACGACGCTAATATTGATTAATTATTATGTATGACAGCGTCTCGTACTCACATTCTAGACATGAGCCTTCCTGGAGAACTTATCCTACAATTCCTCTTATCTTCTGTCACTTTAGACCTCAATCCCTGCCCCGTACTATATTGATTGAATTGAAAGAAATGTTTACTTGCACTACGTTGTCGATCCTGCATATGTGGGCGCCGTTCGTCTTCAATAATTGCCCTTGATTGAATTGCCAAACAATCCAATTCAACATGGAGCTCCTTGCTGGTTATCATCAGACCCCTTTGCTTCCATCAGTGTACCTTTCGAAGGGATACAAGGTATATCTAAAGCTGGAGAATACTCAGCCGAGCGGTTCGTTCAAGTCCAGGGGAATTTCTAATCTTGTAGCCACTAAGATTAAAAATACCACCAAGCCAAATGTACAATTGTTCAGCTCCTCAGGTGGAAATGCTGGTATGGCAACCGCCTATGCTGCACAGCTACACCATGTTCCCTGTACTGTAGTAGTGCCAAAAACGACCAAGCAGCAAACTATTGACCGTCTGCACAAGATAGGAGCGAAGACAGTGGTTCATGGCGACCACTGGGCAGCAGCTAATTCTTATTTGGTGGACGAGCTCATTCCCTCTCTGCCGAGTGATATTGAGGCTGTGTACTGTCACCCATTTGATGATGAAGACATCTGGAATGGCCATGCAACGATGATCGATGAAATCAAGATACAGCTTGAACCTCTTGGTCGCGATGTTAAGCCTGATGCGATTATATTGTCGGTGGGAGGAGGTGGACTCTACGCTGGAGTTGTCAGAGGACTTCAGAAAAATGGCTGGGGAGGTGTGCCTATAGTAGCTGTTGAAACAGAAGGCGCAGCTACTTTGAATAAATCAATAGCTGCGGGTAAACAAGTGATATTAGATTCGATTAACACGGTTGCTACAACATTAGGGTCTACTTTTATTCCCAAAGAAGTGGTTAAATTGGCATTGGAGGGTCACAAAACCATCCCAATTACTGTTACTGACGAGGAAGCTTGTTCCGCATGTGTTAAGTTCGCTCAGGATCATAAGTTCATCATTGAGCCGGCGTGTGGAGCTTCTCTCGTTCCTATTTATGAGGATAAATTGCCCAAGTTTATTAATCTGACACCAGACTCTATAGTGGTGGTTATTGTCTGTGGTGGAACTGCAACATCCGTTGATGATCTTATAGAATATAGAGCTGTCAGATAGGTGTTCTTGTTCGGAGAGTTAAAGTACATTTATTCATCATACATTATATCGTTATACATCACATTATTCATCAGAGTAAATTCATAGCTTTATCATTATCATAATTAAAGCGGATGATTACTCTGCTGTTGAATTTGGTGTGGGTGGGATCTAGCCGAGTCACTACCAAAAAGATCCTCATCAGGCATCGACAATAGATCATGTAACTCTTGAGTTGTCAGCATTCCCTCCTCGGAATCATTTTCAAAGTACTCAGAATACACATTTAAATTGTCAGGCACTTCCTGCCCGAGGAAGTGATCCACCTGCTCTGACTGAGGCATGATATCTTCATTTAACAAGAGCATGTGATCTGCTTCTTCGCCAAACTCTGGATGGTTACGAGGGTCATCAATTGGCTCATGAAATGGCTCAATATTTTGATCGTCAGCCCAAGCAACTGGCAACGGGGGAACGGAATCAGGGTGAGAAGAGCGTGTATTTGTCGTATTCTGATGTTGCTGTTGACCTTGAGTTAATCGGGCATGCCTGTTGTCGCCATCTCTGTCGTGACCTTCTGTTTGATTTCCATGTTCACCTTCATTCGTATTCCCACCATTATTGTTATGTGCAAACAAATCCTTTCCCATCCAAAACACAGTGTCCATACGTAAAGTTGCCAGACCAGTTCCCTCTTCCCATCCCTGACTCAAGACGCGGATTGCCCAGAGCCATTTCCTTAAGGTATCTCTTGTCTCAGTATATTCTTGGGGATTAGGACTTGTCAAGTGAAAATAGAATACGAAGTGAGCTATTGTCGAGAAGTTCAATCGGGTCATTGAATACCAAAATGCATGGAGATGTGAATGAGTAATCTCCAAAGTAAACTGGATAACTCGTTGGATTGTTTCCGCAGCATGCTCTCTATATCGTGAGTACTGGGGTAAATTCGAACAAATGGGTCTTAGACGAATCCTATGCAAGAGGATTTCAATCGTGAGCGCAGCCAAGTGAAGAGTGCCATTCTTACAAAACTGTCCCGGAAGCGCACATTGCATGTCTTTGACATCTTCGGGCAATCCGTTTCGCCAACTTTCCATTGCGAGGAAAAAATGATCTACTTTCTGTTGTGTCTCTCTTGTATTGAAATACTGACTTTCTGCGAACCTAATGTTGTAGAGTTCCTGTATTATAGCATCAAGGATCGATGTCAATCTACCAAGGTGCACAAATAATTGTTCACTGGCATCATCAGAATTGTACAAATCGATATTTGAGTTCGAATTCATCAATAATGATGGTCTTCCGAGATTTACTGACGTCCATTTCTCCATTATATAAATAGTTGCCCAGAGTTTGGTTCTTAACCGCTTTGTTGAGGGGGGAATGTTCCAATTCGAGCAGTTGAGGTGAAGGCCAATATTGTGAGCAACAGCAATTAGCCGAGAAACATCAATGTTAACTGCATAGGTCTCAGCAGTCTGATCCATCAATAGTCTTTTCTGCAGCAGTAATAGCAGAGCTTGAACTGTAGACAAATTTGGATACTTGATATCTCGGTCAACTGCTTTAGTGCACTGCTGATATAATTCTTCCGAGAGTCCAGGCGGAATACTATTAACACATAACACTGAGTCATACTTCCACCATACGCAACTCAAAGCAAGCAATCCTGCAAGGAGTCCGGGGTTTATACTTTGTTTGTTGTAATAGTAGTCTCGGTAGAAAATCATCTTGTCTACTATGGGGTAGGTAGGGTGAACAAACCTGAAATATAGTGCCAGGAGTTGCACTTCGAATTTGCCTGCCAGATGATCAATTTTTTCGAGCTGAGCAGCTCTTTCGTGCTCGACAGAATGACCCCTTTCATCGTTGAAGGCTAGAAACTGGATAGGAAAAGCCTGGTTGTCGCTCACCCTTCGGATAGCATGCTTTATAAAATTGTACGACTGGTCCTTATTGTTATAGTTATAATACTGGAGTAGAAATGGATCCTGATCGCCCGATAAACCTAACAATGCGGCCGAATGGTAATCTTCGGGGATTAATGGCGGTTCGTCTTCTTCTAGCAGAGCCTCCACAAGAGGTGGTGGTTCCATCGGGGGAACGTCTATCATTGACCCGCTTGTAGGCAGCCTGCCTGTCGATGTAGCATCGAACTTGGAGTCCATCGGCGAGTCGAATAGCTCCGCTTGCCTCGATCTAAACAGGCGATTAAACGTCGGCTTCTTTCGTTTCGGAGGTTGGTTCAGAAAGGTACAAGTCATCTTCTTCTGTTGGCACTGAGTGCATACGTTACCATCGACCATTTCACACCTCATCTTCCGATGTCGACAATAGTCACAAGGACGTTGCCGCCTAGATCTGTATGGTCGGTGGGCTCTCTCTGGTTCGTATTCCTGCCCCCGGAAGCCCGAATCGACGTTGAGAAAGTTGGAATCACTGGCCCCATTCATCAATGTTAGCGAACTTGCAGCGGCAAGCAGTGGCTGACTTTGAGAATAACCTGAGGCAGCAGGTGAACCAGTTGCCGACACTGACATGACGAGACTATCTCCACCAGATCCAGTTGTGGAATCAGAATGAAGTCCATAGTCGGGATTTATATGAGATCCAAACTGTTGACTGTTATTCGGGACCTGAATTTTCTGTGGTACTGGTTGCTCCTCATTGTTGTTCGTGAGGTCATCCTCGTCATCAAATCGGATGGTGCCCTCCATATTTCTTCCGGTCCCGCCAGAAGAGCCCTGAAACCACTATTTGTATTCTCGATCTCAAACAGCCAGGAACTTCTTCACTAGTTGCTGTTCTCAAAGAAGGGACAATGGCGTTCTCACGAAAATCTGACCCAAGTCATGATTCCGGCAGATGAATTAGGTGCAAAAATTTTTAGATTCAATCCAAGGCGAGCCTCTAAGGTGTTCTAGGCTTTCCGCGCAGTGACTGCTGGTTCGGTGGCTCTTAACAGAGTCTAAATAAACGCATGTGTTGGCGTCGCCCGGCTCAGACGCACACAGAGAAAAATCGTCTCACGAAGCTATAAGAATGGTATATATGTGCATAATTATTTCCAGACTGATTGATATGGGTTTGGGCTAATGCCACTATCGCTGCCAACAGGAAGATTGCTGATCGGGGAGGCAGGTCGTTAGAATGCGCTAGCCTCCGCTTTTATTGTCTCCGTGAGACACAGGCTGCTAGAGCTGGTGTCTTTGTCGGTTTTTGATTGCCTCGCCATGTCCAACGATGCTGTCCGTCAATGGAAACTGAATAATTAAGCTCTCTGCACCTCGGCTAATTTAGAGTGGGCCTGTACATCTCAGATGCTCCATCCTAGATACTAATAGAATCATCATTGGACCAAAGTTAAATCTTGTACTAGCCTTCCTTTAGCCAATTCTGGCCTGGAAACCGGGCTTCGATTCCTCGGTACTATTGTTATTTAATTGTCTTTGATTGGATCGATGAACACATTCCCGATCTCGCTAGTTTGGCAGAGTGTCTTTGTGCCAGAATTTGGAGATTTGGCTCATTGTTGTCCATTATTAGCTATTGCTTTGGCCGGTTAGTCGATCATCTGTCGACACATCAATTGGCGATCTTGGCATGATCTTTTGAAGATCTCTTTTAGAGTGCGTAAGAAAGTGTATTATAATAATAAATCTTTATTTAAAGTCCTATACGACACATAACTAGTACAGATAGAATATTTCCACCATTACACATGACCCAAGAGGACTGCTCATATATTGGCCTGATTACAGGCTGTTTTACTTGAATGTTGATGGCTTTCGGCATATTTGACGTCGCTGAATTCTCTCCCAAGACTTTTTTACAACCTTTGAACAGCATTGGGAACACCGTTCGGCATTGAGGTCTACAACCCATTCACCTACCAGGGAAAACCCTTTGCTGGCTAGCTCTACCATGAGAGCGTCAACGTCTACAATAAGTGAGAGTCTTGGAATTCCTTTCCACTGACTGCCTCTAAGCCCTTCTTGGAGTCTAGAAGAACTTTAAGATCCAACTCATCGGAAGCTTTGCGCAGCATCTCTCTTTGATTTGCCTTAGGCGGACACTCACGCAAAGGTGTCTAACGTCCTCTTCCTCTCCACACGAGCACTGGTGGGATCAGTTATGGACCTTGAACCTTTGCAAGAACATAACAAACGCTCCCTTGGCTGTTCTTACCTGTATCAGCTTACGCGCAAGAAAGTAGAGTTCTCCGATATAAATAAGGCTGTGGCGATCCACTGGTTTCGAATTTATCGATCTCCTCAAAATCAAAACAGATGCAAAAACAATGACACCCGAGGGATTCGAACCCTCGCCTCCGAAGAGATCAGGACCTTAACCTGACGCCTTAGACCGCTCGGCCAGAGTGCCAACTTTTTTTCTAGAGACTCTGTGGTTTTTGATAGTCTGCTTCACATTTGGTAGTTTGATGTTTGCACCATATACCCCTAACCCTGTGCTTCTAATGTAAATCAATATTTGGCCCGTAGGCATGATTCCTAGCTATGTAGCACACAAAATACTTCGCTCTACTTTTTATCTGTCTTGCTATTCGGTGCAGACTCGGCGATTTCGGTAAAATCGCTTTAAATTCAGTTTTCTATCGGTCTATGGCATGTACTCTGTGGATATCAATTACTTGTTGTATTCTATTATATGCCTGATTGGCTTAATATTAGCACAGGCATAGTCGTACTTTAGGCCATCAAAACAAAGGATGATCAACCTCAATATCTCTCTCATACCGTGGTGATGCTCTCCAACGCCGGTGCACACGAGGGATTGCGATAGATGTCCAGGAACAGTGAAGAGCCACAACATTCCCAATCGAGCATCTCCCGAAATCTAAAGAAAGTTATCTACGCACTTCTTTAACCTAATATTCACTGTTGGCTGTATATGTGCTGGTGCATGTAACCGAAATAAACTCTAATCAAATGGTTGCTGGTTTATAGAAACCGAAGCTGGTAAGTCACACATTGTTCATAGTCAAGCTCCTTGGCGCTAGACGTCTCACGATCCGAAACTCGGAAGCTGTATCTGCATCTCCCCTGACTGCTCCCTGAGTCATCTCCCAAACCCACATCCGGCCGGAGATTCTCGATCCGATATAATCAGCGTGGAAAAACTATTACATGCCAACCCCGGAAAGTCTTCGGATCAGGTCGATTACGAAGAATTAAAATATATATAATTGTGCATAACGACATTCACCCAAATTAATACTCGCCGAGAAAGAGCTGGGAACAATGTCAGACACAAATTCAGAATACACCTCAGCGAACAATCTGGAAGATAATATCCCAATGTCGAAAGCTACAGAAGCTGAATTGTCAGTATCAACAGACGTCGAGAAGAACGCACCATCCAGCTCCGAGTCTATTACACCTAATTCCCCGCCAGTAGGTCTGGGACCGCCACCAAACGGTGGAGTCATGGCCTGGTTACAAGTTCTCGGTGGGTTTTTTGCTTTATTCAACTCATGGGGTATTGTCAACGCATTTGGATCATTCCAAGCCTATTACAGTACGGTATTACTGTCAAGTGAAAGCCAGTCAGCCATATCTTGGATCGGATCTATCCAGGGCTTTATTATTGTTGCTTCGGGATTATTTACGGGAAGGCTGGTAGATGCGGGGTATGCTCGACAGATGGTTGTCACAGGCGTTTTTCTTGTTACATTTGGATTCATGATGACTAGTCTGATCGATTCATACTATCAGGTTGTGCTTGCCCAAGGCATCGCAGTTGGAATAGGGGCCAATCTGTTATTTATCAGCGTTTTGTCAGTTGTCCCACAATACTTCACAACTAGAAGAGCTGCCGCCCTTGGACTCGTTGTCAGCGGAAGCTCTACGGGCGGCGTTCTGTACCCTATAATTGTCGAAAGGTTACTCAATGAAGTTGGATATGCCTGGACCTGTAGAATAGTCGGTTTCATTGCACTGGCAACTGGAGCTGTGACTTGTCTTGTTATGAAACCGCGAATCCCAGCAAGAAAGTCTGGCCCTCTAATCGACGTGCCTTCACTGACAGACGCTCCATTTCTCATATTCAGCGTGGGAAACTTCTTCGGCTATGTTAGTATGTTCATTCCTCTATTCTTTGTCCCGTCCTTTACCATATACAAAGGGCACAGTGAGGCCACTGGTATCTATATGTCATCCGTGATCAATGCTGCGTCTGTGTTTGGAAGAACTGTGCCAAACTTTGTCGCTGATAAAATCGGGCCCTTTAACACTCTTGTACCTGCTGTTGCATGTGTAGTAGTTGTTACGTTCTGCTGGATTGCAGTTGATTCTCTGGGAGGTATTATTGCTTTCTGCATCTTCTACGGTTTTTTTTCCGGAGTTTTCATTTCACTGGCAGCTCCTTGCATGGTTTCTATTACGAAAAATCTTAATATTCTAGGCACCAGAATCGGTATGAGCTTTTTTATCACTTCGTTCGGCATTCTTTGCAGTGGACCCGTGGCAGGGGCTCTACTAGAGAGAAAAAATGGTGCTTATTTGTATGCCCAAATATACTGCGGTGTTGCCTCCATCCTTTCATTTGCATGCTACTTAATAGCTCGATATCTTCTGCAAGGCACGAAGATAAAAGTGAAGGTTTAGAAGATGAACAAGTCCCTTTAAAAGGGATGGATGTGATTGGCATAATTAAAACATTACAGCGATTTCATGATAATTAATTTAGTAGCAGTGTCTAATGTATAAAACTCACCACTGCCTTTCCAAGCAATCCTTACCCAAATCGTACATACAGAACAATAAAGTTAACACGAAGAACAGATATGAAAACCGAAGGAAACGACTTCTTATAAACCAAATTGGCTGCCCCGGTCGAAGGCCCAAAAATTTTAGATATGAGCCTGGAACAAAAACTCTAGTGACACGCGAGGGATTCGAACCCTCGCCTCCGAAGAGATCAGGACCTTAACCTGACGCCTTAGACCGCTCGGCCAGAGTGCCTAACATAAATAAGTATAGTAGGTAGTTGATAGAGGAAGAAAAGTGTATTCCGATGTTTCCTTTCTGTAGAAGACGTCATATAGTCAGAAATTGCGGTTGAAATGAGGGATACTAATAAAGGTTTCGTACATGCTCGGTATCATGTGATATTCAGCTGTACTAGTACCACCGCAACTGCTGGGGCTATTCCTTCTTTCATTTAAAAACTATTATCATTATTCTTTTATTTATTGAATAACCATCAACATTCAAGTAAACAGCCTGTAATCAGGCCAATATATGAGCAGTCCTCCTGAGTTATGTGTAGTGGTGGAAATATTCTATTTGTATTTGTACTAGTTATGTGTCGTATAGGACTTCAAATAAAGATTTATTATTATTATTATTTATTTATTGAATACTTTATCAACCGAAGCAATTACACAGGACCCTAGCAGCTATCACAGCCGCCAACAATCTTTATGTAAAATGCTATGGTATGAATTTCTATAACACCGGCATACGCGTTTGGTGATTGCTTCTCGTAAACCATGTCAAGAAAAGCTCGACCAAGGAATTCAAATGCCTCTAATTCACTCATTTCAGTCACAAGACCAGGCAATTTAAGACTTATGATGTCATTTTTTAATTTCGGGCAATAGATCCTGTCAACGCTAGCCCTCAAATATTTCATAATAAGCGAAGCTGCAGAGCAAATGGACTCCATTAATTCGTCCATAATAATTTCTTTACTAGAAAAAGAAAGCATGTCAATGGCATATCTAACAAATAGAACTAATCGACAGACAAAAAAAGGGACTCCGAGACCAGAATGCATATAAACATCAACTAATAGATTCAGCTGTGAAGCAAGAGCAAAATTAAGTAAACATAATTTCCTGCTGTCATTCATGGATAAGTAATGAGACTCAATAGTGTCAAGTAATGACAGAAAGGGCTGTCTAGTCCACGGTATATCTCGGGAAGATAGGAACTGCCTTATGGATATCATTATTTTTGACATGTTTG
Organism: Sugiyamaella sp. yHKS617; assembly: GCA_030580325.1. Classification (NCBI taxonomy): domain Eukaryota; kingdom Fungi; phylum Ascomycota; class Dipodascomycetes; order Dipodascales; family Trichomonascaceae; genus Sugiyamaella; species Sugiyamaella sp. yHKS617. The sequence goes on along the minus strand of JAKTSR010000179.1, from coordinate 17,383 downwards.
TTTCCATTTGTGTGGACGAATCTTCGGTTAAGTTTCCGAGTAGCAAATGGGCAGATATGGACAATCGAAGAAAATTCATCATGTCTACAATGTAGCCACAGGAGCATTTGGAACCAATGATGAGGGTATAACATTTTGGGCACTGAAACGAGTCCCCAAGGGAAATCTTTATACCTCGACACAAATCACAGACACATGAAAAAAAGAAATAGTGACTCAGCGTATTCTCTCTTTCTCGAAAATTGTCAAAAATATTTGTGTAGGCCATGGTGACTTGCTCTTCGGATCTGATGTCCCTCAGAGCAATTAGAAGGAAATTCGAGTCATTATTTCCTTGAGATCCTCGACACAGAACATAGCTGTTAGGAAGACATGAATGGTTGATCATACTGATCAGGAAGTCAAATGCTATGCCCTTGGATTCAAGATAGCCGTCTAGGATATTGAAGGAGTTCACAGCAAAAACACATGCTATTCTAGTAATTTCACTCCGCTCAAGACTAACTGATTTGTCTATTTGCGATATCACAGCAGAAATGTCTTGGAATTGTTCGAATCTGCCATCACCAACCGCCTGAATCTTATCTACATGAGAAACAAGGTATTTAAGCATAGCGGCATACACAGAATTACTAGAAGCTTTTAGTACCATCTGGTAGACAGCAATAAAAGTCTCATAATTATGAGCAACTCCGAGATATTTCGAGGACAGGGCCTTACACTGGCTTGATGATCCATGGTATACAAAGCAACTCTTATGTACCAAAGCATTACACAAAGGGCAATTCACCATCATGGAGTCATCACGTCCACTGCCACCACAAATTGAGCAATGGGTGGTAAATGTTGTGGAAGACAGGCTCAAGACCGTATCTTTACCAAAGCTTGTTATGATTTCACCAGCTTTGAAGTCTCGCGCAGCTATGAAACCCCGGATATTCTCGGGGCCCTCCAGAATTTTCAGTTGTTTCGGAATACACGAGATACCGTTGAAATCCATTGTGGCAATTATTTTCAACTGTTACTTGTTCGGCATCGTGAAAGGCGATGTTTTGATAGTGACTATTGAGTTTCAGGGGTTGCATGTATGCAGGGTGGGAACATGGCGTATGCACGCCAAACTATTCAGCAGCACACGCCATTATAGCTGTATAAGTTGATCAATGGAGCAAATTACTAAAAGGTCCTACTATGGGATTAAGGTAACTTCTCTGGAAGGAGTCAAATTGCTAGCCTAGTCCGAAGTCTTCGCCACCTGAACGAGCCACGTGATATGCACACAAAGGGTTACCCTACATTAGATAAAGTAAGTGACCCGAACCACCTATAATCTCGCTCGTGCTTCCACGGACACTGGACTATCACCACAAAGCATTGCCGCGAAGCAGTCACCAAAGTGGTTGCAAAGATGTCGGAACAACTTTTGTTGGTATCGCTACCAAACAGCGCTGCCCCAAGTGGTGGTGATCCTCAAACCCAATTGGACAAATGGTTGTCTGAAAACTTGGTTCTTCCCCAGCAGGAGCTGGCACATTTCGATATCCCTTCATTCAAGATTGGCACGTTGGATAACCTTGTCCAACAATCAGAAGAATTGGCTAAGTTTGATGGTCAATTAGAGTCAATTGCTAGCAAGTCTGCCGATATTATAAATTCGCTATATGACTCTGAGAACCAAATCAAGGCTGCTAAATTGATTGACAACAGATATACATCTGCGGACTATTTCAAACATTTCCAGTGGAATTCGAATAAATACCGAGTTGACAAATCAATTGGCGAATTGGTTGATTTGATTACTAAGGAGGTATTTAGTTTGGACAACGATGTTAGGACCAGCTACAGCGCGTATTCAACTGCAAAGTCCAATTTATCTGCCGTTGATCGAAAACAGACGGGTAATCTATCAGTTCGTTCGCTTCATGACATTGTGAAGAGAGAGCATTTTGTTCTTGAAAGCGAGTACTTGCGCACTGTTTTGGTGGCCGTACCCAAGCCATCGACAAAGGAATTCCTCGCATCATATGAGACTTTAGTCCCTATGGTTGTTCCTCGTAGTGCTGGAGTCATTGCTGAGGATTCTGAGTACGTTCTTTACAATGTTACATTGTTCGAAAAGTATGTCAGCCAGTTTGTTGCTAAGCTCCGTGATCACAAATGGTCACCTCGTGACTTTAAATATTCAGATACGCTAGTAGCTGATCTGCGCAAAGAGCAGGCAGTTGCATCCGAAACTGAACGCAAACTGTGGGGAGAAGTGGTCCGACTCTCTCGTGCTGCCTATGTGGATATTGTAAAGGGATGGGCTCATATTAAAGCATTGAGGGTGTTTGTTGAAAGCGTCTTGAGATATGGTCTTCCCCCTAATTTCCTCACTAGTATATTTGTTGTGCCATCAGGCCGCCTGGACAAAATCGAAAAGGCCCTGATTGATAAGTTTGGATACTTGGGAGGCAATGCTTTCGAGAAAGACAAGAAAGGAAAGCTGAAAGGCGATACAGATTTACACGAGTATGGTGCATTAGTAGAGGCTGATTATAAGCCGTTTGTGTTGTACGTCCTAACTGCCGTCTAAGACGGATCATTTAATACATTTCTTGATTTATATTTATTCGCGCTGAGGTACTAGCTATAGGGTTTATCATCTCCCGGAGACAAGACACTGCGGCTGACACGATGGAGCTGATACGATCACGGGTATTAGCATATGATGTTTATAATGTACTAAAGTAGCACCTGCCATGGTCTGGGCGTCATCAAAGGACTATTATTGTGGCATGTCCAGATTAAGAAAAGCGACGAAAAAGCTGTTGGAGGTGGATGGAGAGGATGTCATGGTTCCTGATGGGCCAATTGATGAACAGGGTGAGATTAGTCGCAGTGAACGAGATAATGTGCTACTCTGTACGGTACTAACTCCACATCAGAGCAGGAGAACCTGATCGCTGCCTTCGAGTTGAAAGCGCTCCATCAACAGGAAACATTCCGGGTATGTACAGGAAATGTCAGGCAAACGCTGAGTCTAACATCGGTTGCAGGTGGCGTTTACCACCATGATCCTCTTTCCCACACCTATATTCATATTCCTACCCTATTGTAGATACAATCCACTTCTATCATTGCTGTCGCTATCCTCAATTGTTTTGTCGGCATACTGTATCTATTACTTACCACAATCAGGAAACACACACTCTCCATTGTCAAAATACTTACCCACGGCAAGTCTAGCTCTATCCATAGTCATTGCGACGCAGGGATATGTTGAACATCAACCATGGAAAGGATTCGACTACATCTGGACTCTGCCTCTACTTTCCGCCGTCACTCCACTTCTGTATAGATATTGGAACTATCAGACTGAGAGTGGGATCCAGGACTTGCGCAAGGCCCAATATAAGTTGAAGGGTGCTTGATTGTGAATAAACTTGATATAAAAAACGGTTTACAGAAGGCGAATTTGCGATGAAGACCACCGAGCTTGTAAGTGTATTACTAGCAGTTTCAAACTAAGAAACTGTATATACATAGTTTCTTGATTGGGTAAGACAGGGCCACGTCCAGCACTTTGATATTTGAAAGGATGTGTGTGGGCATGATTCGCTTTCATATTCTGCAGGGCCTTGCAGAATATAGGTTATCATGCAGCTTTGTTTCCTTGTCGTCTCAGCCGCTATTGTATTAGCTCCTTTGTGAGCTAAATTCGTGCCAATTGTTCTAGCTTAATTAAAACAAGACCCGCCAATGTGAAATGGCCCCAACGGCTTGACATCTAAGGTGGTGGAATTAATCGATCCTCTAATCAATATCATGGACGCGTTTGCATAAATATTCATGGCACCGGTACTTACCGACTAGGGCGATTCGAGATTCAGCACTAGCGCTCCACGCCAATTACCAGTGTCAGTACAGTTAATTGCCCTAAGCTATAGGACTAACGGCGCATACTGACGCTTATTTAATTGCTGGCAAGTTTGAACAATACGCACAGGCCCTGTTGCAGCACAGATACGGACCGGATACAGTTCGAATTTAGACGCAAGACAACGGCGAATCCGTCATGCCAATCCATGCTGCACCCAGTACAGGAATATAAATATTATCCCTGTAACACGCTAGACACCGAAAGAGGACCGTGTGGGTAAACATGCTGTAAATTTAAAACTAGGCTGTATTTTTGAAGCATTCGATAATGAATGATTGCTCTTAGATAGAGTGGTCAGCCTTAATATACTAGCAGCTATTGGTCGCCTAATAGCATCGATTATTGCGAAGAAGTGAGTATAGACTCTGAAAGCGCTTTATGTGACAAGCACAGACCAGTCGCGACGGAATTCGGTCAACGCGTATGTAAACACAAACAAAAAGTTTAATCTGGCTAACATAATTTCCAGGGGTGATACGAAGAAACTTCGTCTACAAGAGGTTTGTACACTTTATGACGAGTTAATTATATGCTTTGTTGCTGGCGTCAGGACTTATTCTCGGTCACAGTGTATTATCAATTGGCGTCCTAACCCCTTCTATAGTCTGAGTTTCTGACACATTTCACGATATTCCCTCGACCTGAATAGCACTCAATCCGCAGTCTATGTCTTCAATAATGTCCTCTGGCGAGCGAACTCTGAGTAGGGCCAGCATTATGAGCGACCCTGGGGGCCCTAATGGACCTTCCACTAGTGGCAGCAGCTCTAATAACATTAAGGTCATAGCCCGTTTTCGTCCTGAGAATAATCTGGAAAAGTCTGATCCTGATGCGACCAACATCGTCCAGTTTCTGTCGGATTCGACATGTAAAGTGGAAACGAAAGATTTCAACGGCACTTTTACCTTCGACAGAGTGTTCGATATGAATTCGGCACAGCAGCAAGTTTTCGACTATAGCCTAAGACCCACAGTCGAAGATCTTTTCAAGGGCTATAATGGTACAGTACTAGCTTACGGCCAAACTGGTTCGGGTAAATCATACACCATGATGGGCCCCAGCATAGATGAAGATGATTCAAGAGGAGCTATCCCGAGAATAGTGGATCTAATCTTTGATACTATCCAGAAGTCGTCTTCTGATATTGAGTACATGGTGCGGGTGAGCTACATGGAGATATATATGGAGAAGATCAAGGATCTACTCAACCCGATAAATGATAATTTGCCTATCCACGAGGACAAGACTAGAGGTGTATATGTGAAAGGTTTAACTGAAGAGTATGTCAGTTGTGCGAATGATGTGTATACAGTAATGCGACAGGGCTCTAGAATTCGATCTGTGGCAGCTACAAATATGAACCAGGAAAGTTCTCGATCGCATTCAATCTTCGTGATTGTTGTCTCACAGAAAAACATCGTCACTGGATCTCAGAAGACGGGACAAATGTTCTTGGTTGATTTGGCCGGGTCCGAAAAGGTTGGCAAAACAGGTGCATCTGGCCAGACCTTAGAGGAGGCGAAGAAAATCAACAAATCACTATCGGCGTTGGGCTTGGTCATTAATTCATTGACCGATAGCAAATCTTCACATATACCCTATCGTGACTCTAAGTTGACAAGAATTTTACAAGAGTCCTTAGGAGGAAATTCCCGAACTTCATTAATAGTTAACTGCTCGCCTTCCAGCTATAACGACGCTGAGACTCTATCAACACTAAGGTTTGGTGTGCGAGCAAAGACTATAAAGAACAAGGCCAAGATCAATGCCGAGCTAAGTCCTGCTGAACTTCGGCAGCTACTACGCCAATCCCAGGCCACTCTCGAATCTCGTGTTGCCTATGAACAGAAGCTTGAAGCAGAATTATTGCTGTGGAGATCCGGAACTTCGCTGTCAAAATCTGATTGGACGGACTTGTTACCATATTCGGTTCCACAGTCTCCGAGAAGTACTTCATCAGTATCCCATCGGTCAAACTCTACTATGACACCATTAAGAAGAAGTGTGACAAGCCGTTCCGGCCATAGACCCACCATGAGTAATGCCAGCGCTATAAATGATTTCACTTATACAACACCACTCTCGCCAACGCCATCGGATTACGGATTCGAGAATGAGAACGAGAATAGTTTGCAGGATCAAATTAATGAAAAGGAGCTCATAATTGAGAAGCAAGACGAGCTTATCGGCACGCTTAAGGAAGCTGCTGAAGAGACAGAAGACTCACGACAGCTTCTGCTTGAAATTGATAACCTCAAGTATAGCAAAAGAGAGTTGGAGATTAAGATATCTGCTTTGCAAGAAGACAACCAAGACTTATCTCTCAGATTGGAAACAGCTACAAAGGAGCTCCTAGATATGTCAGTTCCAAGTGCAGCTGCTGATAGTCCACCGACGTCACCGGTTCGCGGTTACGATGCTAAAAAGCGCGATAAGATGAGCGAGTTGCTGGGAGATATATATTTGAATGGGCGGACAGGTAGCGACAATCTCACAGAACTATCTCAACTTGCCAACATACTACCGGAAAAATCGCGCAGTCGAGCACTAGAACTTGTCGATGAGATTTCTAAGCAAATACGAAACATAGAAGATTCTAGAGCGGATAGTTCTGCGACAGTCCCTGAATCTTCTGCATCGTCCACTACTTCAACGACTTCGACCAGGAGTTCCTCAGCATCATTTATTTCGCCGAATATCAGCGAAATTCTCAAACATGAAATGGAACGATTCAATAGCCTTATTGCCTCCCAACCAGATTCTACTACAGATGAACTGTACCAGGCAAAGGTTCAATCGCAATCGGAGACAATTGAACAGCTAATTAGCAAGGTTGACGTATTGTGTCGGGAAAAGGCAGCTCTTCAGAACACCATTGAAGAGCTTAATGATGTTGTACAGCAACAGAAGGTCAGCTCTGACAAGACAGCAGCACTACAAGCGCATATTGCTCAATTTGAAACTATGAAAGCGTCGCTGATGACTGATTTGCAAGACCGATGTGAGAGAATAGTTGAACTGGAGATCTCACTAGATCAGGCTAGAGACCAGTACAACCTGGCATTGAGGAATAGCAACAACAAACAACAGCAAAAGAAGATGGCCATTTTGCAGCGTAATTTGGAGCAGCTGACAAGAGTACAGCGACAACTGATAGATCAGAACGCTCAACTGAAAAAGGAGGTCGTAATCGATGAAAAACTTTTGGTGGTACGAAACGAACGCATTGAAGCGTTAGAAGAATCGCTTCGTAAATCAGAGCAAATGGCTAGCGAAGACCGGGAGCTATTTGCGAAAAACCTTGCATTACTCAGGGAGCATTTATCTGATGTCAAACCGAAAATGGAAAATGTCACTCCTCATACAGGCAATATCGTGAAGCCGCTAAGAGGCGGGGGAGGTTCTGGAGCAGCAGAAACTGTTAGAAACCAGACTCCTCCCAAGGAAGGCATTTGGACGAGGTTGAACCATTATGTCTCCTCATAGAATAGCATTATTAATATATTATATTTTTAAATACAAAAGACTTCAAATCTATTCAAAGGAGGCTTCTCCTAGTTTCAGTGAGAGAATTGACCGAACGTCGAGAGAATAGCGCATAGCATGGAGTAGTGGAATTAAATGCAACAAGTTATGATCCGAAGGATCAGATATCCAGCCTTCTATGCCAATAGCATTTTCGTTTTGCTTAGAATAAGATATCGGCGAGTTATCGATAATAAAAACCTTGGACAAATCTGATTCGACCTTCGATAAATCCTTAACGTACCCAGAGGGAGTCGCAGTACAATCATTACGGTAAAGCCGCCTAGAGAAGTACTTTCTCTCTTGCTCTAGCCAGTCAATCATTGGGTCGGCGTAGGCAGGAACGGATGCAGTGAAAACAACCAAATGGAACCATTCAGACACACATTTTAAAAAGTAGTCGCAGAAAGGTCTCTTTCTGACATAGTAAAGGGTGGCTACTTGGTTGTCCAGCTTGACCTCAACCATCTGGCCCGTACTAAAGTTGTTACCTTGTGACAGGGAGTGAATCAATGTTTCATCCAGATCCAAGACTAACGTTTTTGGAGGCGGTCGTTTCATAAGCAAGGGCCGTGGCGGCAATAAGATGCGCAATGACTGTGATGATATTGATGATGAATGCGAATGCTGGCCCTTAGTATATGGGCTCTGTAGGCCCCGGCCAGAGAGTCTCTTTTCTTGAGATACCGCAGTTGAAGCGGGGGCCGAGCTTTTGAAGTATGCAAAAGGATTAAGGAAGCTGGCAATAAATAGGATGAAAGTGATGAGCTTCGTTACACTCTTGATTATTATTAGTGGGAAGAAATATGAAGAAATGTGCGTAGAGGGTCGTTTCTTTGGGATAGTCTGGACCGAGGCATCTTGCTTCTCTTCTTCCAGTAAAGGCTCTTCTTCATCTATAGGCAATTCAATAGGAGATGTATATCGGGAACCAAACTCTATGATGTCCTCGTCTCGTTCTTGGCCAAAAACCCTGTCGACCCGCGACGACAAGTACTTGAGTGAATTCATTTGAAGACCATTCGCAATTAGTGAGTGGGAGAAGCCAATGTTTCGAAAGGTATATGTACTGCCACTTATCTAGGAAGTGAAAGCAATAACCGACAGCTATTCAGATACAATTACGAGAATCGAAGAATGTATCCAGTCCCAAGCCTCTAAGGGCAAACGGAAACCTCTTAGCACAGCCAACCAGTCGGCTAAGCACTGTTGACCGTCTTACAAATCGTATCCAAGAATCAATACCTGCTCTAGAAACGACATGCAATTACGAACAACGCCGGTTAACACTCAATTAAAGGAGTCTATCTTGAATCTACCCGGCCTTATGTAGTATTCAGATGTTGGTTGCCTGTGCCTAGCAAAGTTATGCGATGATGGTTCGACGAGGCTGTGAAAGGTGCCAGAAGTAGTGGAACTTCTCTGAGCAAAATACAATTCAAAAAAGGACAACCCAGAGCCAAAGAGTTAAAGCTAGAGCCAACAGGCCACGAGGTCAGAAGTTCAAAAACTGGCACACACGATATCTCGGAAACCTTGCTATGTTAACATTCCTTAATCTGGATATCCGCTCGTTCCAGTTTCACATGCCCCAAGTCCGCCGGCTGCACATGTCAGAAAGTTGGGCATTTTCGTTGAGACGTGTTGAGATCGCTTATGCATATGGGCAAGGAGTATGAACAGGAAATGGAAGTCGTAGCGGACCTGGGATCACATGGTAATCGACTGGGCCATGAGGCTCTTAGATGTATTAGAAGAGTTGAAGTACAAGCCATAGATGATTCGGTTCCTCCTGGTCGAATCTAATTGAGATCTGGAGCTTTTTGATTGGTGTTCCTGTGTAGTTGCTGTAAGTGCTTTTACCAAGTCCTGTTCTGCTGCCCGCCATATTGAGACATCCTGTACGTTAGAACATGCACGATCCAACGGGACGCATTCGGCACAACATTCCCGGCATCTGTGTAGATGCGATGTTCCCCAAACTTGTCGCTGTTATGATGGCCCAAAGAATAGAGACAGATACTGGAACTTACATTTTCCAAACTTAGCGAGAGCTGTAACGATGGGAAGAGAGGCACCAACTGTTGCAACGATGAATACAATCCAGGTACGAAAAACATTGGCACAAAGGACTTCAAGCTACCCTCAACTAGACAAGTCATGGCATAATCGGCTAGGTCTATCATTTTTGTCAGTACTTTAGTGCTAGGGTAAGAGTCTATGGCTTGGTATATTGACTTATAATCCAGGCGAATGAACATATCCTTGAAATATCTTCGATCATGACTAGGATCGGACTCGAGCTGGCCGCAGTTTAAAGTGAAAGCGAAGGCACTTTCCTCACTAGACATGAATATATTGCGAGCGGGACCCGGGCTGAATACTGTCTTATCTGTCCAAAACCCATCACCATAAAGTAACGATTCCAGGAAAGCAGAGGACTCCTCCCTCGTGCAACACTGTCCATTATGTGTGAGGGAAACGTGGATCCGAACGTCGTTTGTGAAAATTGATAAGTCGGCATCCCCAGCACTTATGAACAGATTTAGATCAAATGTCAGAGCTACGTCTTCTGATGCACTGAGCACTGTTAGGGACTGGGACTCTGCAACTGTCGGCGGTAAGCGCATTGGTACGATTGATTGTGCAAAACTCTTCGGAATACTAGAAAATAGAGAAAATATCTAACGTGAGTGTATTTGTGTTGTAGATAACCTCATGACATAACCATGCATCGAGCAGCACGTTAATCACCCTTGATCCAAAAGATAAGATAAGGGTTATGGCCGAGACTTCTAGCGGTACAATGCTGCCGAGGTGACTCCTGTAGCCTCTGCCGCTTATCCAGCTTCTAGACCCTAAAGGAGGCTTATCTACAATGGGGTGTCAACTATATGCTTTGCAAATGCAACAAAACTCGGAATTAGCTATGGAGAATAAGCGGTTGGGTCATCGCAAATGAAATGGGCCGACAGTCTATTTCTCGACCAGCGGTCGCGGACAAATATTGAGACGGTACATGCATATCCTCGGCTTAACATGCCCCCGCGGTGCTATAACTGTCGGCGCGCCCCACCTCATAGGCACACCGACTATTTCGTAAGTTGTGGGGTTCACACATTTCGAGCCGTATATAACTGTACTGGTCCGTAAATAATTGTTAAGCCCACTGACTTGATATTCGGTTGAGAAAAGGAAGAAACAAAATGCCCAACGTTACTGCGCCATTGTTCTCACTTGAAGGCAAAATTGCTGTTGTCACTGGCGGATCCAGAGGTCTTGGACTGAACATTAGCGAAGGCTTTCTCGGTGCTGGAGCCGCCAAGGTCTATATCAGTTCTAGAAAAGCTCGAGCTTGTGAAGAAGCAGTGGCTGAATTAAACCAGTATGCTAAGGCCAATGGACTCAAAGGAAGAGCTTACTCGCTTCCTGCTGACTTGGGAGTCAGAAAGGGAGTTGAGCAGCTGGTATCTGATTTCGCTAGGCTTGAGTCTAAGCTGGATATACTGGTTGCAAATGCCGGTGCTACCTGGGGAGAAGATTTTGATAAGCACCCTGACTCGGCTATCGGAAAGGTCCTGGACTTGAATGTGCGCGGAGTTTTCTCTTCTATCCAGCTTTTTGCTCCTTTCTTGGAGAAGGCTGGTACAGCTGAAGATCCCTCTCGGGTTCTCATTACCGGATCCATTGCCGGATTCACTACCAATGTCGGCGGCGGAACTTACGGCTATCTTGCTTCCAAGGCGGCCGTTCATCATATTGGCAGGGCTCTTGCTGCGGAACTGGGACCTCGCCATATTACCGTCAATGTCCTTGCCCCTGGCTTCTTCCCCACCAAAATGGCCAACGGCCTACTTGAAGTTATTGGTGATGCCATTGTGCAAGCCAATCCTCGTGGAAGACTTGGTCTTAAGAATGATATCATCGGCGCCTCCCTCTTTCTTGCGTCTCCTGCCGGAAACTACATCAACGGAGCTGTGCTTCCCATCGACGGAGGCTCGCATCTCTCTAGAATGTAGGTAAATAATACACAAGTTTTTTTTGCTTAGATTTAGGAAGTATTATCTAGGGGTTGACTTATTATAATAATAATAATAATAATAAATCTTTATTTAAAGTCCTATACGACACATAACTAGTACAAATACAAATAGAATATTTCCACCATTACACATAACCCAGGAGGACTGCTCATATATTGGCCTGATTACAGGCTGTTTACTTGAATGTTGATGGTTTTCGGCATATTTGACGTCGCTGAATTCTCTTCCAAAACGTTTTACAACCTTTGAACAGCATTGGGAAAACCCTTCGGCATTGAGGTCTACAACCCATTCACCTACCAGGAAAAAACCGTTGCTAGCTAGCTCTACCATGAGAGCATCAACGTCTTAGGGGTTGACTTGTCGGTCATGCCCCAGATCCCGCTATGCTCGTCTCGCGAGAAATTAACTTTTAGCAGAGCTGATAAACCGCCAGGCTCAGGAGACAATTATCAATTAAATATTAGTAAATTAAATATTAAACAAAAATGCAATTAGGTTAATTCACTCAGACTCGATAGTGACATCAGACAGATCGACAGCTGAGGTTATCAGTACACGGTCCGACTCGGTGACGTCGAATTCCTCGGGCTTGATGAGCTTCAACTGCGAGGTGTTATAGGACCTACATGTGGAACATTTCAGGCCCAGAAAATGAAATGGAACGTTCGATTTCGCAGAACAGTCGTTGCAAACAATAATACTCCTCCAGTTACAGTAGGGCTCAGGGAGAACTTGGCTGGCAATCTCGGCATCCAAAATACGGAAACTAGCTTCCATGTTGATAACTGAGCGCTGACAAGTGGGGCATTTGTACGAGTTCCGAGTATGCTCGTGATAGCAAGACTGATGGATCGAGTGGCCACACTTCATAAACACCACTGTTTCAGTCGAGGTAAACATAAACTCTCCGCAGATTGGACAGTCGCACTCGGTAGAATGTTCAATACAGCGATGGGCGTTTTCAAGTTCAATGGACATGCAAACGTTACACGTCTTGCAATGAAAAAAGTCTTTGCCAATGCCTTTGCCAATTCTGCAAATCCCACAATCATCACAGTGGAAAATGGACTTGAAGATGTCGTCATCCCACAGCTTGCAAATATCACAATAGTAACGGGCCATTACTTGATGGCAATTACGGCATTCCGGAGCAGCTGGCTGTGGTGTCCTACAGTACATACACAGCATATTGCGAGTTTCACGACGGATAAGTTTATGGGATTCTTCGGAATCATGGCACATACGACATGTGTACCAGCCGTCACAGGTAGAGCACTGTAGTTTGCATCCCCGTTGATAATGCTCACAGCCGAGAACTTCGCATGTTTCGTCTGTATATGTCGGTGCCTTGTCTTCCTCTGTGATCACCGACAACGAGATATCATCGTCATCGTCATCGTATAAATCATCGTCCTCATCCTCATCGCCGAAATCCGGGCCAACCTCGTCATCGTAATCATCATCGTCTTCACTGTCGTCGTTGCGGTCATTGGGCCCCTGTTTAGTGTTGTCACGTAAGCTCTTATTACCATATATTTCAAGCTTACCGAGACCAGCAGCGACACTGCTCTCGGCCTCACTCTCAGTTGTGTCGAAGTTCAAGCCCTTTATTCTATAGTAGTTTTCAGTCATGAGTGTCTGGACCATTTTGTCTCGTTCCCTATCAGTGAGGTTCATCTCTTTTATTTCTAGAATCCTCTGCCGCAGTTCTTTTTCGCTTAGCAGTTCTGCCACAGGTACTGTTCCTGACAAGGACGCTTCGAGGGGTCTCTTGCTGCTGTTAATGCTCTTGTGCCGACTGAGGCGTCTCTGTCGTAACAGTAGCCGGCGTCTGCGGCTTTTGCGAAGCTTCCGTTTTTCTTCCTGATCCTCTTCTGCGCTGTTGGTAGCACTATTTGTAGCATGAACACGAGCACTACTAGATCTGGATGATAGCAAATTGCTAAGAAAAGATCTGGCAGTATAGGAGGCACTGGGCTCGACGGCCTCGCTATCTGCACCTTCAAAACCAACGTGGTTAATCGGAGGGGGGACTTCTGGGTCCTTAGCAGCGATAATTCCACTTGGTTCGCCGTATGGAGCTAGGTACCGCTGTATGAGCCAGTGGTAGTGCTCCAGCGACATGAAGCCATACGACGTACTACTGCTAGTATCACGAGCGCCGCTGTCATTATTATTACTGCCATTCGAGGCAGTGGATGAAAAGAAAGGAGCAAAGGAGAATCTTCCAATCAGATCCATTTCATCTTCTTCGCTCTCGCTATCACTGTCAATAGCCGAGCCGCTGACAGGCTGCAAATGCCCAACTTTCTTCGTTTTCTTCTTCTTCTTCTTCTTCTTCTCGGACGCTCTTGATATCTCTCCAGCCTTGGTTCCTGAGTGTACGACATTTCCATCTGACAGGTTACCACTGGCAATATCAGGTTTGTCATCATTCTCATCTGCGATATTCGCAGTGGCCGTCACATTCTGAATCCCGCTGTTGCCGATATCCGCGGCCGCCTCACCTTCTCTCTGAAAGAGACTCGACAGAGGTCTTCTTATATGGGATAAGTATCCATCCAGTGTCTCCATTCCTTGGACTGGTTTATCTGCACACGCTCAATACGCAGCCTCAACTTCCACTGGCTGACACTATTAGAATCTTGAAGGCCAAAACAATACCTCAGTTCTGACTGATATACCGAGCTGTTTTCCCCAGAAAAAGTGTCCGTCTTAACCTTGACCAAGAAAATGCCAAAATATGCCGCTAGGACTTCACGCTAGTACTTCACCTCACCTGTATACCCCAGATGGAGAAATTCTGTTCTAGCTGTTTCAGCAGCCGAACCGAACTTTATTAATAGCGATAGCGCGCGCGCTGACTAGGTCACGTTACACTTGGTTCAGAATTCCGCTCGGTACACGCTCAGTGATGCCTTCTGTAACACCCAGTACCAATATTGTACCTCTTCTGTAATAGAAATTCAGTCCCAGGACCCAGTCCGTCGTGATGTTTGAGGAATACCACCGCTTCTGCGCCTGATCTGTGCGCTCATGCTATGATGAGGTGCTCAGCCGGGTCGTAGTTTCTCCTGTGCATATGGTATGATATCTGCGCCGGACGCTCTGGCTGATCGCTGGAAGCTGGCCGGGACCGGCGGCCGGACCGGCACCATTCTTCTAACTTACCACGCTCGCAGCTCTCAATCAGTTATCTTGCCTCTCTGGCGAGACTCTCTCCAGCCGGCAGCTTAGCAAACAATGGAGTTGAGGTCTGCCACTGGGATGCGGCTAGCACTTTCTTATCTAATCAGCACCGCTATGCATATTGACACTCGAGAAGCAGTTGACAGCGTAGGTCCTTACTTGCGCATAGAGGGCTAGCAGAACCCACCCAGATATAACGAGCTCCCGGCCAGAAATTTGACCTGGTTTCTTCTTGCGAACCTCATTGTCTTGACAGCACGGGGTCCGTCGGCCGGTCATAGTCAATAAATTCTGCTCATGACCAACGACATCCAAGAGTAAGTCACACGACTCGTTCTGCGAAGCGCAGAGCAGCAAACCCACAGGACAGAATACGGAGTAGACAATGTATCACAGGGCCAGAGAGAAGCTCATTCATTGATTATGGGCTAAGTCCAGCACTACAGCTAGAAGAGATGCTACAGATGAACCGAAGCATCTGTGGTGGTAGCAATGGTGGTAGCAATGCAGAATGGCACCGACTAACAGGGCAGATTCTTCCTGGCGATTCCGCCAGTGACTCGGACGTTGGTTCTCAGCTCAATTGTGCTGTTCATAGCCACGGCCACAAATCTCGTCAACCCGCTCTACTTCATTAATGTCTGGGAACTGACGGTCTTCAGGTTAGAAATATGGCGACCATGTAAGTTGTCGTTCGAGATCCAGCAGCCGGCTAGACCTCGACAACGCAACGTCACGAGCCAGGCAGAGGACCGGTGGGTCAGGACCACCTCAATCGCCGGAGACACCGGCGGGCCTGCGATGCCCGCCTGCCCGTGCCGTCAGAACTAACTCGCCGCCAGTAACTGCCTTTGTGATAGGGTTTGGGCATCCATTGAAAAGAGCCATGGACATCCATGTCTGTAAGTACAATAGTGCGAGCATGTTACCAACCACATTTTCACAAGTGTATAAATAGGGCAGGAAGTGTGAATTTTCCTGTTTTCAGCTTTCTTTTCTGTTGCACTCTGTGTGCGACAATACATGTGTAGATACCCGGCAGAGAGGCTAGCTCCTATACGAGCGTGCCAGTTTCTGTCCTTGAGGTGCGAGACTGCTGGTTGCACTGATCGTATAGGACTGCTCTCTCTACCGGGTTGTAGCTAGCTGTGTTTGCTCTGAGCAGACTGGTTGTTGCTGCTCTGCGAGAATCGAGCGACGCTGAAGAATAGCTGTGTGAATATTCTTGGGCGTCACTGGAAACATCGCAAGCAGCAGCAAGCAGTCGAGCCATGTTCATGGCCTTGGCTGTGGACAGTTGCTGCTGTTCCGTTCTATTCTAACTTGCGTGTGCACAGTATACACTTATAGCGTCAAGCTGGAGGAAAATAAGTTTGGATCGAGCACGGCAGACTATCTGTTTTTCGTTCTTTTCAACGTTCTTTTCATCCTAGTAAGTCGAGTATTGTGACATGCGGCGAGGCAATGAGCAATGACAGCAGCGACAGCGGCAAGCATTTCCAACTCTCCTGTTTCTGCCCCAATTCCTCTATGCTCCATAGGTTTATGGGTTCTGGTGATGGAGAAGATCAAGCTGCGGATCTGTCCCTATGATTTGATACTTCACTGGGATGGCGCTGTGGATCGTGAGATGTGCGGTAACTCATTGTGTCGGCCACCCGCTTGGTCTGGTGGCCGGCCGGCCGTACTCTCTACATGCTTGTTAGGTACCATTTGCTATGGCTCCACGGGCTGGAGCGCTGCTCCAGACTCCGCTGTGCTCATTTTGCGAGCGTCACGCCTAGGAATGGCGAAGAGTCTTAGCAGTTTGGGGAGCTTGCAGAGACTGTGCTAACTACGCAATCAAGGCGGCAAATGTATACCTGCAGGGATATGTGTTTCTGCCGGCATTGATGATGTCCTTCACCTACACTTGGGCCCAGGACCATGTAGAGGAAAAGGTGAGATTCTACTTCGTGTCGGTCAAATCGGTGTACCTACCAATACTGATGCTTGGTCTGGCTCTGTTGCTTGAAGGTTCTCAGGGTGCTTTACAACTAGCGGCTGGCTATGTGTCTGCTCACTGCTTTCTGTTCTGCAGAACGCTCCTTCCGCTCGCAGGTGGACGGCAGCTCCTTACCACGCCTCAATGGTTCCGCCGGCTAATGCCTGGCGCGCCCACCCCTAGAGCGGCTGCAACTGAGTCCACCAGAAACTTCGGCACCACCTTCAACAACCGACCAGCAGCGGCGCCAAGAGGACATTCGTCTTCGTCGTCGTCCTTTGTAAGCCTGTCGTCGTCGTCACTGTTCCAAGGCAAGGGCCATCGTCTCGGCAGCTAGACAATTAAAATGAAAACTGTTGTAGATAAATGAGGCTTGTGAGCTGTAGAGTGTGCCTTCGGCTGCTGGGCACCGACTGGACCTGTAACGTGCTTCAGGTGTATCCCGGGAATCCATTGTTCGGCCAGTCAAGTTGCACGTGAAGTGAGCACGACGGGTCCGGGAGGCGCTCGACCGCCGGAGGCAGGCCATCCGTGCGCGAAGTGAGCTCGAGGCTGTCAACGCGCTCGCGAAGCGAGCCCTACCGGTCCGGGTAGCGCCCGGCCTCCGGGGGCCCCCCCCCCCCCCCCCCCTCCCCCCCCCGCCGCCGCTCCGCCCTCGGCTCGTCACCTCCAGGACTGTCACCTCCAGGACTGTCACCTCCAGGACTGTCGCCTCCC
>JAKTSR010000178.1:0-26990 GCA_030580325.1 Sugiyamaella sp. yHKS617 | reverse complement strand
GGGGGGGCCCCCCGCGCCCCCGCGCGCGCGGGGGGGGCGGGGGGGGCGGGGGGGGGGGGGGGGGGGGGGGGGGGGGCTCTGCCAGGATCCCGTAGGGCGCTGCGCGAGCCCGGTGGCTCAGCAGAGGGGGAATATGCCTCCGGCAGCAGGGGCACCGCTCCGGACCCCTTAGTGTTCGCGGGGCGAGCTTGGAAGCCCCGCCGAGGAAGATTAGTACACGATCCCCCACTGTGCGGAGCCGTCAAGCTCACGCAGCGAGCACAACGGGGTTCGGAGCACGGCCCGACCGCCGGAGCCATCTCACCTTCCGCGGAGCCACCAGGCTCGTGCCGCGAGCACTGCGGTCGATGAGTGAAGCCATTTCCACCTCTCGTTCTAATAGGCTAGCTGGCAATGCGCCTGCTGCGGAAATTAGGAGAATCAGTTGGAGAAGCTTTTGAGTTGCCCAGTGAAAGTAGCGTAACAGTATAGCGAAGGGCGGCCTGGCCCAGAGACGAGTTCCATTAACCCCGGTGGTTGCATTTACTGCTGCGGGGATTTGGTGATTTCTGCCTGTACAAATCAGAAGCGGAGGGATGTCGCAAGGTCGCTCGAGGGAGGGAGATATGTTCAGCAGAAACAGGCCGGTAAAGACTTTGAAAGTAAGAGGCAAGGAGTTAACCAAAAAGACAGCTAAAATAGAGAGCGAAGAAAGAAGCAAAGGAAAAGAAGGGGACAACAAACATAGCAGTAGCAATGCTGTAGTTCACAACGTAGAGAGAGCTGTCACCAGTGATGTCTCGCAAAAATTGGAAAAGATGCGGATCAACTGCTGGTTGTCGAGTCCGGACTCTAATCTGTTTCTGATTAATGATTTATTATTTCTTCTGCAGTCGGAAACAGGACTATCTGGGAAAACAAGATATTTACATCTTTTGCATTTCTACTTCTCTATTATATGGACAGATGCGGTACCGCACCATGTTGGGGTTATGAGTTAGTTCGATCCCTTTCATCTCTATCTACGTGTCTAGAGAGATCTTGTGAGAACCACCGCTTCTGATATACGTTGATCTCAACAATAACATATTCTGCATAGATTTTCTCTTAATAATTTTGAGTGGAACTGGCTGCCAAGGTTCCTCGCGGTCCAGCACCAATCCGACAGAAACCTGTCTTCCAATTGCAATTATAGAGTAAAGGAACAGGGCAAGGGATACTACCAAATCGTTACAGCTCTGCAAGATAAGAGTGCTATCGTACATAGACCTGCATGCGATCGACATCCGCACGACGGTTTACTGAAAGTACCTTCATATCTCCAACTGGAACATGCCGATAACGATTAACATGAAACTGCACACATGTATGCGTGGCATGCTCGGGCGCATATACGAGCATGCCACGCATATAAAACTTATGTATTCGTCGCAAAAAATTTATACATGAACCGGAGCCACAGCCCACCGAAGTTAAAACATAGCCAGTGTGATTCCATTTTCTGGCTCACTCTCTCTTCTAATATGCCGGTAAAACTAGATCACCTGTCTGCAGGAGTTGAAGTTCTGAAGGATGTCTGTCAAGCTATCTACCCCTCTCTATCTAAAAGCACCAAAGCGGTTCCTGGCAACCAAAATTCTGAAAACGATCCTGCTTATGCACCGGGTGTTGGTTCCGAGTCTGAATCAGTTACAGCGAAAGTTACACCTCCCTTTGCCTTGCCCCCCTCTGCTCAGCTTACCGACTCAGAACTCTCTGATACTACCACCTCACCCGGTTCTAGAAAGCTCTCTGATGATCACATCTCAGCAAAGCAACACACAATTCAGATGTCACATAATTCGCATTCATCCTTTGGACTAGACATAATTCCTTCGGCAAATTAGATTTTCCCTTGACCAAATCAACGCGGTCGAAGGAAATCTCTCCGACTACATTCGAGGCCCCCCAACCAAAGTTATTTTACGGTTGGCACAAATTTTTCGACTTCACCAATCAAGCAACGCAATCCATCCCAAACACATCCGAAGTCCTACTAGGAGGTCCTCTTGATTTGCCCTTTAATCAGTTTGTTGCTTTTGATTCTGTCTCTGCCCTTGTCCATAGTGGAAGCCCCCCTACCTAAAATACCGACTTTGAAGTACCTGGGTCGTTACGGGTTAACCGTGTTTTAATTTTAAAAATTATATTATTATCTAAAAAAAGAAACAATTAATAGTAATGTCGGACGCCGAGGCATACAAACATGCTAAGGCCTTGACTGGGGATTTGGTTAGTAACAACCTGAGGAGACAGGATATCACAGAACTTGTACTGACTGATATGCAGAGAGAGTTGAAAGTCGCCAACAATCAGGTTGTGGGTTGCGGGGTGTTCATTGACTTCCTACAAGTGGCCATCTAGCTCCCTTGAAGTCTCTAGTAGCCCTCGAAATCGCTGAGTCATAGTCGCTTGGAAGTCTACATGATAGGGCTCCTGATCTGTTAGGCCGTGAGCCATACCAGGACCTCTGTTTATTAGTAAACTTCGAGTTTACAAACCGTAGACAGGCACTTCGGCGTATTTGCTTCGAGCTCCATTATCAGGACGCTGGTGAAGGTATTCCGCAGATAGCTTTTGCTGATCCCACAGTTAACGGGCAAGAAGTGGTGCCAACTGTCACCGGCAGAGTAATGGAAGGTGTAGTGGACGGCGTACGAGTTGAAAACGTTCTCCGGGCCCCTTTTGCTGTCTTGAGCAATGGTATGAATGTGCAAACATGCCGGTCACCTTGCTATCATTGAACGACATTGTGTCTATCGCCATTCAGGCTTATTACACCTACGCAAATGAGCTTACACGGGTGGCTGAACCCATCGCTGCTGCGATGCCAATGGATACGAACAGGCGGCACTGGAGCTAGAAGAATTTCGTGTGACCTGATGTTTCCCCGTCAACCCAACACCTCCATGGCAGTCGCATATTCTTGAAGTCGCTACTCTGAAATCTATGAACATTTTAGACGCAGTGTGTTAGTTTGGCCATCACTATCTCCCAGTACATGGTACAAAATATCTCTCTTGAGCAGAAAATTAGTTGGCTGTCTGATATCTTTGCCATACGTATAGGACGAGATCCAGGGAGTTTTGCTCGGCGTCGTAGAGTAATTACTGCTTTGGGTGTCGCAGATGATGTAAACTCGGCTAATGCTGAGACACCCGATGAAGCAGCGTCTGAAGAAATAATCCCCAACGAGGAAGAACTTCCAGAAGCAGTACCTGAGGAAGCAGCGCCTGAAGAGATGGCTCAACAAGAAACAGCTCCAGAGGATGTGGTCGTACGAGCGCAACAGCAACCGGATCCTGAAGTCTTGGCTACTGCTGAGGCGGTGGCATTCTGGGTGGACGTTTAGGAAGAGATATGGCGGTGACCGCTCCAGCGGCCGATAATCTCATTGTTGAAGAAATTCCTAACAACAAACTCCGTTGGATGTCGTCGAACAACTTACTCGGCGAGTAGCCAGAACAATTTCTCGGTCTATTCGACGCCTTCCACTCGAAAACGAACGAGGACTGCAGCAGCAAGCAAGCTCAACAACCGCAAGAGGAAGCAGAGGATTCGCAACAGCAACAGGATGAAGTGGAAGTAGATGAAGCGGTGTTTTGAAGAAGCAATGCCTGACGAGGAAGCACTTCCTGAAGCAGTTGAAGAGATGGCTCCAGAAGAAGGACCTCCAGAGGAAGCGACGCAAGAACGACGTATTCTGCGCCCGGGAAGAAAAATCTCCTACAAACGGAAGATCTCGTGGACGCAAGCGTGATAAATAGTTAGACATAACAAGCTGAAATTCCAGCTTCGTATGCTATTTCGCCTAGACTCTCATCTTTACCGTCAAAGACCAGGGCAACCGTCCGGTAGCGGCTGAGGACGACGACCAGCCAGACGAGTGTTGAATAAGCCGCCACAACATTGCGAGGACTTCTACCGTCGACGAGAAGTAGTAGGTGTAGCATCTGAGATAGTGAAAACTGCAATAGCAGCCATTCAGGTATCCTGCGTTGCGTCCCCCTGGCTTGGGCACTGCTCCAAACCCCGTGGCTAGATTCGCTCGGTCCAAGTCTCCTGGGAGAGGTGCGAGAGCTACGGGTTCGGGCAGCGCCCGGTCGCCGGGGCTCCTTACTCCGAAGTACCTCTAGGGTGAGCCCCAGAGAGGCTGCTGGCGAAGTTACCACCACGGTTCCGGGCAGCGTCTGGTGACCGGAGACATCCCTATCCATCCCCAACCATTGATAGCTTCGCTTAGACGACGGGCCTGATACGTATATATATAATGATACTTTTAATCAAACAAACAGCTACAGCAACATCTCTCTCTCATTTTATTAGGATTTATCTTGACTTTTAGGGCGTGTATCGAGTCAAAGCCAAAACGGGATCAACACGAGACAGACAAGGCACAAAACCGTCGGCGACTAAGTTCTCAACGCTTAAGAGGACTTGGGAGCCTCCTTGTAGGAGATGGCGGCCTCCTCACCCATGGCGGAGATGATGGTGACAAGGAGATCCTTTCCGTCGTCAAAGTCGGCTTGGATCTTGGCGCCGAGCTCACCCTCGGGGACCTTGACATCGTCCTTGGAGTTGTTGTCAGCGTCCAAAAGGTTGAGGTAGTCGTCGTCGATGTTGACAAGGGTGTACTCAGTACGGGAGACGTTGGGGACCTCCATGTTGTGGGTAGAGGGAGACAAGTCCTCCAACTTCTTGTTGGTGAAGATGTCGATGGCGACCAAGTGGACCTTGGCGTGACCGTGCTTACCAGTCTTGGAGGTAGACATGTCAACGATCTTGCAGGGACGGCCCTTGATGACAACGTGGCCGTTCTTTCTGAGGGCCGAACATTGCATGGGGTAGGTGAGAGAGGCACCGGCAGAGGCGCCAGAGAAGTCGTGCTGCACGGGGCTGTTAGTAGGTGTACGGTAGTGCCTCCGGATGGCTGGGGAGCTGCCCCAGACCTCGTGGCTCGCTTCGCTCGGTTCTTGGCTAGGTTGGCACAACCGAGAGAAAGTAGGCAGGACAACAGGGAAAGAATCATGTCCCAGACGAGTCCTTCAATCAGGTTGGACTTGAGCGAGAGGCAAGCCGAGCCAACTGAAGAGAAAGAGAACAGGCTGGATAGAACACAGAGCAGAGTACAGAGAACAGAAAACACAGACCAGAGATTAGAGGGCAGAGAACAGAGAGCAGAGAACAGAGAAGAGCAAAGAGCAAAGGAAGTAGAGAAGAGGGCAGAGATCTGAGCAACGGTATTCTTGTCGATGGGAGTACACTTTAACACTAGATGGCTTTGATGGTCAGTCATAGAAAGGCTCGTTGCACATACAGGCTCTCCTATGCGTTCGGTTTGACCTTAATGACTTGCGAATTCCACACCATCATCAGTATCAGCAGCTGAAACATATCAGCCATGCCATAGCTTATAATCTTATAATTGTTCCTGACTGTCTTTTACAATTCCACCGATGGCCGATCGATTAGTGCTCTCCATTGGCAAACTGGACGAAGAAACCACAGTTGAACAGATTGTGATTCGAAAATAACAAAATGAAGACAATAAAACCTCATACCGACCCTTTTGCAAATAAAAAGTCGCTTCACAGACGTCCATGCTGCACCTAGTTGGATTAGAAGTCCTAATCATAGCCAACAGTCTGCGCTGAGTTGCCGACATCGAACCAGCATCGAACTAGAAATCAACCGGCATCAACAGCAACAGCAACAGCCGATCTCAACACCAAGTAATAGAGACGAAATCTGAATCAAACTACAATACCAATGACCGTGCCAGATACCGTTCTCTGAATCTCCACTCTGTGCGTCCTTCAACATCAACCAGAATCCCCAGCTTAAGCCCAGCCTGAACAGGGCCGGCACAAGAGTCCTGGGACATAAAAAAATTCCGATACCCAGCACACTCGAGAGTCCTCTATGCCTGCTAACAGCTCTTCTCCTCAGATCAGCCGAGGCGTGGCACCATCAAAGGCCAAATCCAGTGCCCGCATCAACAGCTTCACGGGATTTAGGCAGTGACGCAAAACGGAAACTCGACCGAACCGAGTGAAAAATCACCGATCTCTCTCAACAGCCCACTCCGGCTCTGTCTCCAGCCTCTGGCCTACGCGGTCACCTTCAGATCAGTGTCAGTTACTTACGTCGTCGTGAATTTCAGCCATTGTGATCGATTACTACAAAAAAAATTGATTGGATAAGTAGGTAGAGAGAGAGAAGAAAAAAGAGAAAAGAGAAGAAAAGAAAAGCGACTGAAAAAAAATCAACCGCCCGTAGGGTTTCTGAGGTTTGGAAATTTTTCTTTTTCGCCTGCTCGAGGCTGAAACCTGCCCCGCGTACATCCCAGCATGCCCGCGTACTCGCCCGTCCAGCGGTGGGAGACATCTGTCTCTCCTACCCGAATATGCTCTTAACTATCTCTGCCCATCGCCCATCTTCGGGCATCTCAGGGGTCGCCCTGACACACCTTCGGCGAGTGGGGCGCTTCCCAGACCCCGCTGCTCCTCTCGCTCCGCTCGAGTCGGACCCCGATGCTGCTTCACGGGGAGTCCGGGTACGCCTTCGGTGACTGGGGCGCTGCCCCAGACGCCGCTGCTCCTCCCGCTCCGCTCGAGTCGGATTCGGTACGGCTTTCCACAGGTGTCCCTTCACGCCTTCAGCGACTGGCGCTTCAAGCCCCGCTGTGCTCGCTTTGCGATCCCTGGGGTCAGCCTCAGGAGCTCGTGGTACGCTCTCCCCCACTCGTCGCGAAGGGCAGACTCGAGAGGGACATAGCGCTCCTGTATATCCTGGTGGAGCAGGTCTACAGGGGGCCCGACTCGAACGGAGTGAGAGGAGCAGCGGGGTCTGGGGCAGCGCCCCAGTCGCCGAAGGCGTGTAGAGAGAGGGGCCAATGGGACAGGGATGTCAAATAAATACAGTGTTAGGGGTGATAAGTGGCCGCAGGGCAACCGCGGGGTGGTAGTGAAGGTGGTGATGGTGGAGGATCGTTAGGTCTTGGTCATAGGGGGTGTTGTGGCAGTGGAGGCGGGGGCTTTGGACCGGTGAGGTCGGACTCGTTTGGATGGCGGGCCAGTGGTGGGGCTGGTGGGGGCAGCGTGGACGAGCTCCTCGTGGCGCTTGCGCTTGTTTTCTTCCTCGACGGCTTGGAGCAGCGACGTGAAGGCGATGTTGTCGGCCTCGTTTTCCGCGCTGGCCGCTGCTGCCACGGCGGCCACGGCGGCAGCTGTGTCGACGGCCGTGGTCTCACCGTCCAGCCCGTGCCCGTGTCCGTGTGGCTCGGGGTCGTCCTCGTGGTGCTCGCCTGCACCCTGTAATGATGGGTCTACGTCTTTGGGGTCCACTGGCACCGGCCCGGGTGTGAGCTCTTTCCCAGTCTCGTCATGGTCATTTTCTTGCGATTGCGGATGTGAGTGGTGGTGTGGGTGAGGGTGTTGGTGAAGATGGTGGTGAGTGTCGCCTCCGTTGACGGCGCCAGAAGCAGCCGCCGCCGCAGCAGCAGCGGCAGCAGCAGCAACAGCGGCGACGGCAGCAGGGTCTACGCCAGACAACTCATCGGCGCTGTAGTAATCGTCGTCACCATCGTCATTCCTTGCGGTTCTCGGAATGTGCTTCGTAGCGGCTGCTTTAGCCATGGCCTCGGCCACTGATACCGAGTAGGGCTCGAGCCCGTCTTCGAACAGAACGGCGCTTGTGGAGTTGCTGACAGCAGCATCAAGGTATTTGGGTTCGCTGGGCAGGTTGTTTCTCTCTAGGAAATGTCTTACAGCCGGTCCACCGTGAATCGTCTTGACATCGGCCGGGATGGTCTCGACAGAAGGCAGCATGTTCCAGCCATTTTCAGCGAGAATCCGCATGTTTTCCTTGAAATACGAGTTCTTGTTCACCATGTGGGTGAGGTTGAGTTTGAATTCTTCCAGACTGCGTTCGCCCTCGGCGTCCAGCGTCACATCTGGCTTGGATCGGTATTCTTCCGAGTATCGTGCTGTGTATAGTGGTATGTCTCTGAGCAGGATCCTCGGCACAGTCACATTGTACGATGGTTCGAAATTGTTCGCAGGAAGTTCGTAGTAGTTGAACGAACGATATTGTTCTCCCGTGGTTAGATAGTGGTACGCATAACAAGCATTGCGGAATCCTGTCACTCGGTTTCCTGTCCAGTGGAGGTCGTTCCACAACAGGGGGAACTCGTCGTTTGCACGATTGGCAAACAGCGCCTCCACTTTGCGAGCGTCCTCGTCGCTCTGGATAGCTGGGCTCAGTTGAACTGCGATGTAGAAAGGAACGGCTGCTCGCAGAAACTCGATAATCTCCAGATTCTGTTTGCGCATACAGAGAAAGCGCCAGCGCGAGCGGATATCGCTCAGGGCTGATTCGGGAGACTTGCGCGCGTAGTCACTGACGGTTTTCTGGACCTGGGCGGCTCGCCGGCGGATTTCTCGCTGTAAATCAAGACAGTGTGCCGAGGGGGTATATAGCGTAGTCTTTTTAGCTCGTCTCCGTGTGACAGTGTCAGCTTTTCGCTTTTCTTCTGCTGTCATCAGCCGTCGTTCGGCTCGCACGTCATAATGCTGACCAAGCCCCAGTTCGTCAGCGTGAACTGCATTGAAATGCATCTGTGCTTGTTTTGAACTGTTGAAGTTCTGCCCACAGCTTCGAACAGGGCAGTATACACATCGAGTAGGGATCTTGACGCGCAGGTTGTTATGTCGGTCATACGTCAGACACAGCTTGAGTACGCCTTGCTCGCTGAAGTCGTCGTCTGTCTTGTTGTCATGCGCATACTCTCCTCGCGAATAGGATCTTCGGTTAATGAGGATTTTGTTGTTAGCAAGCGGTTTAGCCGCTGCGCCGACCGAACCTGCTCGCTGGCTGCTGCGAGTCTGACCAAGTTTCTGCTGGTGCTGGTGCTGGAGCAGATGATGATGCTCCTGAGAATCTATCAAGTGCCCATTGACAGGGCCTCCATGAACATGGTCGGGAACGACCACTGCACCTGGATATCCTACAGCAGCCGCGGCGGCAGCAGCGGCAGCCAGTGCGACCGCAGCAGCTGACGAGTCGCCCTCCTCTTCCCCGGAAATAAGACCCGAGGCAGCAGCAGCAGCAGCAGCTTCAGCTGCCGCAGCAGCCGAGTCCATCTCTGCCAGCTCAGTTGCAATATTCTCGTCTCCTGTTGAACTTGAAACCACCTGGACCATTTCATGACCGCTATTGTTTCCATTTCCATTCCCGCTTCCACTTGTGTTCCTAGTTCCCTTCATTTCGCCCGGGCCAGTACCAGCACCAGCCAGTTCAGGCATGATATTCTCGTCGGCCACCGGTTCAGCCACCGGTTCAACGGCCGTCGCGTGAACTGGCTTGGCTGATTCACTTCTGTTGCCAGCCCTGCTACGGGATCCAATGGCGCTACCAACGGCACCGTCTTCAGGATCTCCAGAGCCCCCAGTGCCGCTGCCAGGGCCCGATTTGCCACTACTGACAAGAGCGCTCTCCAGTGACTTCACTCCGCCATTCGAATCAGCAGCCCAGCCATCCGGATCTGCCACCGAAGCGGCCTGTTTCGATCTCGAGCTCATGATCCGCTTCTCGAGGTCCGGTTCTAAGGCCTATCTTCTCGGCAAATTGGACGGAAACCGCGTCCGCGAATTCAACCACGCTACAGACCACGCTCTCGCAGTCGCTGCACCACGGGATCTCGCCGCGGGCACAAACAAGTCCAGAGCAGCCTTCAATCGCCTCGTTGTCAGCGATTCGGGCCAAATTTCAGTCTCCGCCAGCTCTCTCGTCTAGCTACGACAACAGCAAGTTATGTAATAAGTCTCGTTTGTTGGAATGAAGAACCTCATTTCCTTCCTGTTATGCAGACTCGCGCCTTGCGCGCTCTGTCAACTCGCCGCTGATGCTGCGGCTGTCCATCGACATTGATATGGCTGGGTCTCCCCTGAGCAGCCTACGGCGGCCGGGACCCCGCTAGTCCTCTCGCTGCACTCGAGTCGGCTACAGGCGTAATCGGACGTGCGCCTGCCGCTGGAATTAGCTGCTCGCGCAGCCGGGCAGCGCCCGGCCGCCGGAGGCACGTCCCCTCGTCACGGAGCCAGTACAGCCATCAGCGAGGACAACTGGGGACTTTGATCAGTTTAATTACAGGACCCTAAGTAGAGGGATAGTTGGTGCAAAGGAGTGAGAAGGGGTGTCTAATGTAGCGGTTTCGTCGGCGGAGGAGGATCAGTGGGTTCGCTGGAAGATGCCGGCCAGGGTCCGTCGGTGCAGTTTGGGCGGGATGTAGGCGACGGCTTCCTCGTCGGCGAATCGCACGCGCACCTGGGCGATGTCGTCAAACAGGGCGTGTGAGTAGCGGCGGTTCGGGCGGGCCAGCGAACCCATATTGGAGCTGGTGCGCAGGTTACGGTGATGGCGCAAGCCCATGTTGCCATGGGTTGAGTAGAGCACCCAGTGTGACGGCTTCTCAGTCGACTGCTCAGTGCTGCGAGAGCTGCTCCGGGCTCGTAGGTACGAGGGGTTCTTAGTCAGTGAGCGGGTGCTTTTAGGGAACTCCTGGGTGTATTTCACGATGATGTCAAGCCAGTTTTGCCGCGACTGGCGGTCTGTAAACAGCATAATGATCCCCTCCACGTCTCCAGGAGTCATGGTCAACAGATTCAGCTCCCCTTGAACGTGTGGCAGCAGCTTCTGTAAGTACTCGTAAGGCTTTTTCGGAGCTACAGGAATAGCTTCTGCAGGACTCGTGCTTGTGGCGGTTGTAGCGGTGGTGCCGGGCTTCTTAGCATGCTTGTCATGACGTCGGAAGGAAGACAGAAGTGTGTTGTGCCTAGTAGGTAGTGAATTTGACGAGTGTTTGTTTGCGGGTCGCTGTGAGGATGAAGGCTTCTTCCTCGCTACAATGACAGCATAGCGACATGACGAGGCATATTTTCGGCAGAGAGCACGAGGAAGTCTGTGGGTAATGATGGTCCAATTGTCAGAGCTCATGTAGTTTGCTCGCCTGCCATTACTATTGAAAGGAAGAATGGTGTGACCGTATTTTATTCCCGTCTCATCAAGCTCGACAGTGCTCTTTAAGAAGGAGTCCTTGCAATTGGACACAGGACAGGGTTTTTCCGTGATGCGGGAGACAAGATCCATTTGCACCATTTCAAAAGTACAGGTCACGAGTTGATTCTTCATTATGAAAAAAAAGCACTATTTTCCAGTGGTAGAATCTTGACCAGGGACTGTTTTACCATTGGCACTCCTATATATATCGGGCAAAGCATTTGGAAGCGCAACAGTCCATTTCTATTTGGTTTTTTTAATAAGACAGTACACATTTTAAAAGTTAGTAATAAATGCACACTGATAATCGAGTAGAGCGTCATAATAAGTCTAATTATGGAGCACCGTTATCCACTTGCAAATGCTTGGAGTTAAAGTTCATGGTGAACAAAAATAACAACAGACCGAGCAAAGTGTCTTAGAGCATGCGCCGTATTTTGAATATGCACGAGCTCTAGTTCATAAGGCCAGTCAGTCAGTATATTGAACTTTATTGTAGAAGAAACAAGCATGACAGAGTCAGTATTAAAGCGAAACAAAATGCAAATACGAATGATGAAAGTACCAGGGCGATTAAAATATGGCGATAGAGAACCGGATCTCGCATGATGTGATAGTATGTACAATGCAGCAGTCAGGTTTTGATAATATAAATCCCAATATGAATAAAATTAATATCAATAACCGTCGTGTTGATGAGGAGAAACATGTTCATTTCGTCCTGGGCTTGTCGGTTCTTTTCTGAAAATGCCGACATAATCGGACAATGCAAGCGATGGACAACGTACCGACAATGAAAACTACTATTTCGATTAGCATTGTGAGTGGTAGGAGAGCGAGAGGAGAGGAGAGGGGAGTGATAGAGGGAGAGTTAAAGTGGGAGAGAGAAGAGCGAAAAGAGTCTGGTTTTAGTCATCTGGTCGACACAACCTATATATTGGGGTAATAGAATAATATGATCCAATGATCCACTGGTATGGAAGTTCGATCATAAACAAGGTTAAAATGAAGGACGAGCATTAACAGGTCTACCGAGGATAGCGGGACGCGGTCGACATGATTTATTCATGCTTTGGTATTGACTAATTGATTAATTAGATGGGATCTGACATGCTGCCAGCCAGACAGATATATCTATGGTGTCTCGAGGCTGCGAGGATCATGTAAAATGCCACGAGGAAATGGAAAAAGTCAGAATAGAACAAAAAAAAAAAATAAAAAAAATAAAAAAAAATATAAAAAATAAATTTTAAAAAAGAAGTCAGATAGAATGAAAACTTGATGTAAAAATCACCGTGAAGGGGGGAAATGGCAAGGAACTTAGAAAAAGGCGGGTATCCCTGTAATTATAACACCCGATACTCCAGTTTTGCAATCATTCGGCCAGGCAGAGAGTGCAGCTGCGCCGGTACGTTTCCGGCGAGCCAGCGAAGTATAGCGTAACTATTGCATAAAAAAGCCGAGCAGAACGCAATCCCAAGCTCCAATTCCAACGAGTTCATTCAGCCCGATGTTTCAATCGGCCCGCCAGCGAGTCACGTCACTCAAAAACAGCAGAACCTTAACACATTTTTATATATACTCACTCGTACATATACAGATATTATACTATTTCTGATGCTAAAATCTGGCGCTGTCAGATTTAACCCAGCTGGGAAATACCCGAGCCTATAGCAACTAGTTACATTACTTACTTAACTCAGTTCAGCCACTAGAGGCGGGCCGGAGAAGCTCTCCGTAGACTCCACACAAATCCAGCCCGGGCAGGCACAACCCCGCAATATCGATCGCTCCTCAACCGGGCAGCCCTCGTGGTCCGGACGAACCTCCGGCGACCGGGGCGCTGCCCCGAGCCCCGCAGCCCCTCTCGCTTCGCTCGAGTCGGGAAATTGCCCGGGACCGGCCGCTTGCGTAGCGAGCACTAGGGTCTGGGGCAGCGCCCCAGCAGCCGGAGGCTCAGCCAGCCAGCAACGAACTGTGCCCCGTGCGTGCTTGGATCGATGGGTGCATATGCCCCTCAAGGCCCGCGAGGAGAGGGGTCATGCCTCCGGCGGCCGGGGCGCGGCACCAGTCCCTGCTGCTCGAGCTGCGCTCGAGGAGGGTCATTGCCTCCGGGAAGGGCGCTCGCGAAGCGAGCACAATGGGTCTGGGGCCACGCCCCAGCCGCCGGAGGCACATCCCTCGGCCCCTGGCGGAGCCCCTCCAAGCGGAGCGGGGTCTCCGACAGATTGTGGTGGGGAAACGGCGGGGCGGTGGGGGACCGGTGTCAAGCGTGCAGGCTGTCTCAGAGGTTTGCACGCCAGCCAGATCAGATCCAGCTGGGGATCGCGATCCGACAGCACGCTCGCACCGGGCGCTAGCAGGCGAGAGCCAAGCAGTCAGGGAGCAGGCAGACGGCCGGGCGGGTCTAATGAAGTGCTTGGCTGATGCCTGAGGATGAGGCCGGATCACGTCATCCGCGCACGTCAGTGCGATTGCAATTGCCAGCCATTATCCTGCTCTGCCGGGCCAGGCCAAGCGAGTAGCAACGGTCAAATCAGGACCAAGCCCACGTCGGCCAGAGGTGCTGCTGCTGAACTGCTAATTGGCGGTGGTCTGTCTCGCTGTTGCTCGCCGCTGAGGTGACGTTACAAGCCGGCTGGCCGACCCCACCCGGCCGGCGCGTTGCGTTGCATTTCGCTGCGTGCTTGGGATGGGCTGGGCTGCGTTTCACAACTAGTCTTGCAAGCGCCAGCTGCACGTGAAATGAATGGTTTTGGTGTAAAATGTCCGGCGCATCGCTTTCGACCCCGCTTGAGCAGTGCATCGCAGGGCCAGCGGCAGCAGCTGATGGGGATATTTTTTGCTCGCTTCTTTTGACCAAAACGATCCCCAGTGACCAACCAACAAACGACATCAGCGGGGGAGGTTGCATCTGATTCGCTTTAAGCTCAGAAGTTTTCCCCTCTCTTGAAACATTTATAGGCACCACTATCTGTCCTGGAGATTGGGCCAGCGAGCGCATCAGAGCGGAGCTAACTCAAGCAGAGCTAGCTAGCGCAATTCCGACAGCTCTGCCGAATCAGAGCCAGACTTAGCCAGACATAGCCAGCCAGGGTCAGCTTGACTCAGATCTCAGTTCAGCATAGAGCGCAGAGCTCAGAGTCGAACCCAAAGTTCATCTAGCCGGCAGCAGTCAGAGAGCTCGTCAGTTTCGCCATCGCCGGGGTCATCTCGAAAAACCAGCTACCCGGGCCTTAAAGCACAAGCCCACAGCAACAACCTAAGGCTCAGGCCAGAAGCTCAAACCAAAGGTCAAACCAAAGGTCAAACCAAAGGTCAAACCAAAGGTCAAACCAAAGGTCAAACCAAAGGTCAAACCAAAGGTCAAACCAAAGGTCAAACCAAAGCTCAAACCAAAGGTCAAACCAAAGTGTCAAACCACCAATCGGTCACCAGGGTCCTACACCCAGCTTACAGGCTTTGCCAGCAATTCCAGACGGATCGAGTCAACCACCACATCCACCCTGTCACAGCGCTGGGCGCATCCCATAACCCAGCCCGATACAATTCCAAACTTCATAGCCACGAACAAGCCAGCGACAACCAGTCCCACTGAGGATAACGAGGATAACCAGGCCACTCTGGCCAGCCCTTCTGCATATCGACCCAGACGGGCCATCACAGCCCCAAACTCGTAAGTCGGTGATCCCGGGACCCGGGGTCGCCTCCGGCAGCCGGGGCGCGGCCCCGGACCCCACTGTGCTCGCTTCGCGAGCGCTGCTCTCGGAACCGGAACGAACTTCCCGGGGTAGCCTCCTCGAGCGCAGCTCGCCGGAGGGGGTGAACGGAGGCTAACGTAGCCACAGATAGATGGATAGAATGGACCAGAGACGGCCGGTGTCGAATCTGTCGACGGCCCTGGCGTCGATTCACCTGCACGACCAGAACGGCGGCGGGGCCAATGGCCAGGGCCACGGCAACGGCCAGTACGTTGATGGGCCAGGCGCGAATGTGCGACCGGGCGGGAACGAGGGATTGGGCCACATGGTGCGTCCTGATGGTGGGCTGGGCCGCAACAGCAACGGCGGCGCGGACCAGATGGGCGAGCTGACGACCCAGACGATAGATAGAATTGCCGAGTACCGCAAGAACCCGCCAGCCGAGGGCATCAGTCTGTTCTCGCACCGGTCGGCACCCAACGGGTTCAAGGTAGCCGTGGTGCTTGCCGAGCTTGGCATCAAGTTCAAGACCTTCTACCTGGATCTCAAGAAAAATGAGCAGCGCTCGCCCTACTATGTCTCGATCAACCCCAACGCCCGCATCCCTGCAATCATCGACCACGACAACGCCGACCACTCGGTGTGGGAGTCGGGCGCCATTCTGATCTACTTGTGCCAGAAAGTAGGCCCGGACTGCTCACTGTGGTCCGAAGACTACACTGAGCAGTCGATGATCACCTCGTGGCTGTTCTTCCAGGCCTCGGGCCATGCTCCCATGGTCGGACAGGCACTGCATTTCCGATACTTCCACCCCGAAAACATTACCAGCGCCATCGAGCGCTACACGAGCGAAGTGCGCCGAATCTACAGCGTGGTCGAAATGCGACTGGCCGAAAAGCGCGAACAGCTCATCATGGAAATGGACGACGACAGCTTTGCACTGGGTACCTCAGCCCTCAGCGAGTCCAAGTACTTCGACGAGCCCGTGTGGCTCGTGGGTAACCGCATCACCATCGCAGACCTGTCCTTCGTGACCTGGAACCACGTCGTGGACCGCATCGGCATCAACTTGCGTTCCGAGTTCCCCGAAGTCTACAAATGGACCAAGGCCATGATGGAGCGCCCGGCCGTCGTCCGCGCGCTGTCCGGCCTGGAAAGCAACTAAAACCACTCTCAAAATGATTAGCTCTTACGATGACACGACTCCGCCCACGCTTCTATTTTTATGCTACGAACCGAATCATGTAAATACCATGCCAATGTCTAATGCACACTTGCTCTAGCACCTGTCCCCCGTGCTCGCTTCGCGGGCTCTTGGGCCTGGAGACCATTGTGCCTTCGGCGGCTGGGGCGCTGCCCCAGACCCCGCTGTGCTCGCTTCGCGAGCTTTTGGGTCTGGCACTGGTATGCCTCCGGCGGCCGAGGCGCTTCCCCGGCCTCGCTGTGCTCGCTTCGCTTGGACTCGGAGACTGGTGAGCCTCCGGCAGCTGGTGTGCTGCCCCAGACCCGCTGTGCTCGCTTCGCGATCTGTTAGGAGCAGAGACCGGTGTGCCTCCGACTACAGTGGCGTGCTCCGAAGCGAGCCTGCGGAGTATCGCTAGGGAGTCCCCGGCAGTGACGCAGTATCTGACCACCGGAGGCACTCCCGGTGAGCTTGCTCCCTGGAGGTGAGGCCGTGAGCATTCGATTGCAAGCCCCGGGAGTGATGCTCGCGAAGCGAGCACAGCGGTGTCCGGGGCACCGCCTCGGCCACCGGAGGCCTCTCCGTCACGTCCTCGGCGGAGTTGGAGGACAGGAGGCATGTAAGATATACCTACTGCTCAGATCTGAGCACAGTGGACACGGGCACGAGGGTCCCGGGAGCAGCTCTCCTCGAGCGCAGATCGAGGAGCCATGGGGTCTGGGGCTGCGCCCCAGACGCCGGAGGCGTGTACAAGGAGCAGTGAGTGGACCGAATGAGGTGGCTAATTAGTTTTTGCGAGGTAGTTGAGGGGCGAGAGCTCGAAGATGTCGAACTTGACCTGGGCCTGGTACTGGAAGAGGAGATGGCGGGGCATCCATCGCAGCTGGCAGTCGCCCTCCCATTCGACAAGGATGAGGTCGGAGCCGTTGCGGATGTCGGCT
This sequence comes from Sugiyamaella sp. yHKS617, assembly GCA_030580325.1. Lineage (NCBI taxonomy): Eukaryota > Fungi > Ascomycota > Dipodascomycetes > Dipodascales > Trichomonascaceae > Sugiyamaella > Sugiyamaella sp. yHKS617. Next base: position 10,089 of record JAKTSR010000178.1, on the reverse strand, counting down.
GCGTGGGCTCGGAGAATGCTGTCTCCTTTTTGGAATCGGGAGACGGCTTCTTGCTCGGCCTCATGGGCACTGGTTTTCTGCCTTTTGTTTCGGCTTTCGGGGGTCTCGAAAAAGAGGCCGGGGTTGACGGTCGCTGGTTTGAATGGTGGAGGAGAGGAAGAAGGTACGCTGTCGTACGTTGTTGAGGCGACTGGTATTTGTGCAACAGGGGTGACAGGAACACTGGGTGCTGTATCAGCAGGAGTGGCCGTCGGCTCTTGATTCGGGGTAGACGGAGGAGCCACCAAATTTATCTCGGGTATGGCCGTAGCAAGGTCTATAGGTGGCTGTGGCATGCTCGACATGCTGGTCAGGTTAGACAGAAACGGATGGAACATCGTCATGGATTGAGGTGACAATTGAGTACTGGGAAACAGCCCGGGGATCTGGAAATAGGGAAATGCTTGGCTGGGTGATATGGATTGAAATAGAGGTTGGTTCAACGGAGAGTAGCCAAATGGTAATGTGGGCATCGGAATCATGATCATGGGCAGGATAGCAAGATTGCTACTACTGTTATCTAACGAGAAACCAGGAACCGTGCCTGGAATGTTAGTGGGGTGGAACATTGGAATATTGCCAGAACCAGACACAGAAGTTGGCTGAGTTGGATTGGAATTGGGATTGGGATTAATGGTCACCGTTGGCCCTGATACGGGATCCGTAATTGTAGGTGGAGCCGGAGTCGGAGACGAAGGTACGAGAGAAGCCGACAGAGACGCTGGTTGTTCGATCGCGACCGGAACTGAAGGGTGCTCAGAATGTCTATCGGAAGCAGGTGCAACACGAGGTGTGGAAGAGAAGAAGTTCGACAGTGAAGTAGACTCGAGTAGTATTTGACTGGGGGTCACCACAACAGTAGGTAGAGGGGATTCTCTCTGGAGGTTTCCATACGCAATATCTGTTACACCATGATCTGACACTGAAGTCGGCACACCCCGCGTTCCCGGTGCTGGTGATGAAGGGGGCACAACTAGTGGGTCCGCAACGGCAACAACATGGCGGTCACCGGCTACACCATGTGACTCCTCATGAATGGCTGACCCGCTTTTAGGACACACCGAGACCGGAATCTGGCTCTGGATGGAATTGAGGAAACTGTTTCCAATAGGAGGCTCGACTGGCGAAGGCCGGTACTCGTGGTAGCCAATACCAGGTCGATTCACTCTCTTCAGCCCACGGCCGGGTCCGCCCGCTGTAACACTGGCGCTACCACTTCCTCGCTCACCACTTCCTTCACCTCTTCTAACACTAGCACTGACACCATCACCAGCACTAACATCATCACTGTTCACAGGCCTCGGAGAATGAGATATAGGAGAACGCCGCTTTCTACCAGCCTTTGCAGGTGACGACAGTGCATGGACCATTGGATGGCAGCGGATTGGAATGTGAAATATTATTTCCAACAACCGATTGGTGTCAAGAATGTACAGCTGTATCAGTCTGAAATGAAAGAATAGGCAGGCCCATTGTCAAATATGACCCAACCGGGGTGGTTACCACTAGTAGCTCTGCAGGGAATAGGTCACTTACGCAGGAGTCCCTGTTTAAGAACACCCAGACGAGACGTGCGCCAGCCTGCAAGCGAGCCTACAGCGCTAGGCATCCGGTGGTCCCGTCTGGCGGTCTCTCCGAGGCCATCACACTATTTATGTTGTACTCCCCACCAGAATATGAATATGGCAATTGCAGGCTGGAAGCAACCCAGAAACATGATTATTATAAACACTGGGCTAGGACGTACCCCTGAGATGCCCTAATTCGCTATCTTGTCGATCAGCCAGATCCGGCTAGATCTTTACGCCCGTCTCGACAGCAACACGAGCCGTGGACTTCCAGGCAGTCACCAAGGACTGCTCCGTCTGTCATAACCAGCGCAAGAGCAGTAACCAGTAAAAACGCTGGCGAACCAGTGAACCGTTTCCACGGAATGTTCCTGCCTCTCTTCCTCGACGTCTGCCCATGATTGCCTAGACCAACCTGGGTTGAGCACGTACTCCTCCTGTACAGCATGTGAACCGCTCGTCACCTGCTTACCAATCCACGCGACTCGTCAACCACCGGGCCCGGCCGCTTGGAGTACCGCCCCTCGCTGCTCGGGCCCTCCCGGCCTCGGGGTGAACTCGCCTCCTGCACTTGGTCACCGTTGCACGTGACGGCGAGTCGGTTCGCCTCCCGTGCCGATAAGAGATAACAGAGCCCCTCTGCACTTGGCCGCAACAACACGCGACACCGAACCACAAAGTTGCCGTCGCTCGGCCACGAGCAAGCGGGGACCGACTCGAGCGGAGCGAGAGGAGCAGCGGGGTCCGGGGCGGCGCCCCAGCCCCGCCGGAGTTGAACCCCTGAGCATGGCGGAACCAGCTGGACGTTGGTTTCCGCCCGATTAGGCGGTAATTCGGGATCGCCGTAGTTTAATACGCTTATGAATTTTGCCGGCATGCCGTCGATTGTGGGGGAAGTGGTGGGCGCATGGGGTCCGGTGGGGTCGCGGGACCGATTTGGTGATAGCCATTTGTTTGTTTCCTGGAAACACTGAGCTGTTGACATCTTTGACCGGTAACGCTGAATTGCCCTCTGGATTCTTTCAAGTCCCTGTTCCCGCTACCTCTCCAAGCTTGCTTGAGTGAAAATAACATTATGTCTCTACCTCTGGAAGTTCATCTTACCGCGCCTTCGGGCAAGTCTTTTGACCTACCAACAGGCTTGTTCATTAATAATGAATTCGTGTATCCTGAGGACAAGTCGTCCACTATTGGAGTTCTCGATCCTGATACTGGCAAACTCATCACTGATGTGTATGCAGCCAGGGAAGCTGATGTAGACACTGCTGTCAAGGCCGCAAGGGCCGCCTATAATAAGGGCTGGAGAGATAATCAAGCCCGCGGAGACTTGCTGTATACCTTGGCCGACCTTATTGTAAAGAATGCAGAGGTGTTAGCCACGATTGAGGCTTGGGATACTGGCAAATCGTACTCTGGCGAGTCCTATGGAAACATTATTGCTGGAGCTCTTACTTACAAGTATTATGCTGGCTGGGCTGATAAGCTCGGTGGTAAGACCATTGACGTTGGTGAAAACAAGCTGGCCTACACCCTTCATGAGCCTTTGGGAGTCTGTGGTCAGATCATCCCTTGGAACTATCCGTTTCTGATGAAGGCCTGGAAGATTGGTGCTGCTATTGCTACTGGTAACACTGTGGTACTCAAGACGGCCGAGAACACTCCGTTGTCGGCTCTTTATTTCGCCAAACTGGTTGTGGAAGCCGGATTCCCACCTGGAGTGATCAATATCTTCACTGGTCTGGGTCCCGTAGCCGGCGCTCATTTGGCCAGTCACTTGGACGTCGACAAAATCGCTTTCACCGGATCGACTGTCGTAGGCAAGCAGATTATGAAGTACGCGGCCTCCAACTTAAAGAACATCACTTTAGAGTGCGGTGGTAAGTCGCCCATGATCATATTCGACGACGCCGACCTCAAAAAGGCGGCTGAAGCAGCACACTCAGCCCTGATGCGAAACCAGGGCCAGACCTGTACAGCCATGTCCAGATACTATGTCCATGAGGATGTCTACGATAAGTTCATCGATCTCTACAAGCAGGAGGTGCTGAGCAAGTCTAAGGTAGGCCATCCCTTTGACAAGGACACTTTCCAAGGTCCTCAAGTTAGCGAAGTCCAGCAGAAACGTGTGCTCGGTTACATTGAATCTGGCAAGTCTGAGGGTGCCAATGTTGTTATTGGAGGCCAGGTTCCGAAGGACTTCAGCAACGGCTACTACGTCGAACCCACCATCTTCTCTGATGTCACTGATGACATGAAGATCATGCGTGAAGAGATCTTTGGACCAGTGGCAGCTATCGCCAAGTTCAAGGACGAAAACGAGGTTGTGGAGCGTGCCAACGACTCACACTACGGTTTGGGCGCGTCCGTGTTCACTCAAAACATTCAGCGGGCACACCGCGTGGCCCGCCGCCTCCAGTCCGGCCAGGTCTGGGTCAACAGCGGCAACGACGCCGACTACCGCATCCCCTTCGGAGGCTACAAGCAGAGCGGAATCGGCCGCGAGCTCGGTGAGTACGGCATCCAGATCTACACCCAGGTCAAGGCCGTTCACATCAACTTGAACTAAGTAGCAGTGAATCAAACAGGTATCCAGATTTCTTTGAATCACGCCTCCGGCGGCCGGGGCGCTGCCCCGGGTCCCGCTGCTCGCTTCGCTCGATTTTTTTTGTTTGCGGGGGCTGCTGGGTCACTACCGTACTGCGGTCTCGTCTCCACGGCCGGGGCGCTACCGGGTCTGGGGCAGCGCCCCAGCCCCGCCGGAGGAGGACCGCACCAAGTGCTGATAAATATATTTGTATGGGAGAGTCATTAGACATGGTCGTCAAGTTATGCATTTTAGTGGTCGGGCCGGCGTCGCCGGAAGAGGTCGAGCTGGGCGCGCTCCCGGCGTATTGCCTGGAGGTCGCTGTCGGCTTCCTCGGGCTTGAGCGAGGGGATCTTTGGCGTCTGTTTGCTGTTGCGGCTGCTGCCGGCGCCCGAGGTGCTGGGCCCGCCGCTGGCGACGGCTGCGGCAGAGGCGTGACCACCGCTCGAATAGCCGTCGAAGTCAAAGTCGGAGAAGAAGAACTTCAGGTGCTCGTTCGAAATGCTTGCGTGCGTACCGGATGAATTGTGCAAGTGGTCGCCCCCGCCGCCCAGTGGGCCCGCGGTCCCTTCCGTCGTGTCGCCCTGGTCTGTGTCAAGCACATCCCGTCGTCTTAACCTGCTACGACCTGTGGTTGCGGATCCTCCCATGCCGGTGCCATTGACTTCATTATTACTGGTGTATCCTCCAGAATATGCATTCGCCGTTCGGAGGTTGCCTCCGCGGCCGCTCGTGGTCTTGCTGGTGCTTGATATATTATCCAGAGAACTGGATGAGATGTCCAAAAAGCTGTTGTTCGCCTGGCCTGTCCTTAGCAGGTCGGCCTGTTGAGCCAGGCGCTGGCTGAACTTTTCATGAGCCTCTTTTGTACTGCTACGGTACTGTTCTTCTATGAACTGCATGCGCTCGTCGTGGTCTTTCTTGGCCCGGTCCATCAGGAACTTCTCGTAGAGGTTCAGGCTTACCAGTTCTAGATCTCGCGATTCTTCCAAGTCCCCCAGAATTTCAAGAAAAGGCTGGTCATTGCCATTTATCAGAGAGTCGAGGCGGGTAACCAGCTTCTGCCTCTGCTGGTGGTACTCTTCCTCGCGGCCAGCATCAAACTGTTCCTTCAGTGACTCGTACCGTGACAGCATATGGCTGCGTCGTCGTTTTATAGGGACCATCTGCTGGTCCTCGTAGTCCTCAGGCGGGTTCGAATTGGCTTTCGGTCTCATTGTAGACGTCGTGTGTCGATGTAGCCGTTTGCTTTTCTTGGCAAAGCTTTACAGTTTTATTCCTCTTGGATTTTCTCCCGATATTTCTCCGGATATTTTCCCGAATATGTCACTGGATATTTCACTGGATCTTTCCTTGATATTCTGTCACACTTCTTTGGTCCCACGTTTCCCTTCCGCTCAGTCTTCGATTATTCCACCGTTTCTCCTGTTAATTCTGCGGTTTATTTCCCTGTTACTCCTCGGCGTAATTTCTGTCTATCCCGGTCTTATTCTTCAGTCTGATAAATCTGAGAATTGGTTCCTTCGTTCAGGGGTTCGTTCGGACGCAAGGCCGCCGCCGCTACCGCTACCGCTGCTTTCGAGCCAGCCAACTGCTTCTTCGTAACCGTAGTACGTAATAACTCACAAGTCAATAGACTTGCTGTTACTTCTCCTCACAGGCACTTGAAATTAATTCCTTCAGTGCTTCTTTGAGAATGGCAGAGCTTTCCACGAGAAGAAACCTGGACAACGCTTTCTGCGGTCTCTGAAAGACGACACAGGTACGCTCGGCAGAGGCAAAGCCGGTCACAGTCTCGACCCAAATGCAAGTTCGGCAAATGCCCGATTAAACACCGTGTGATAATATTCCTCCGCTGGTTCGCACCGCCAGAAAATGCGTCCAAAATACCCAAGTCGCACAAACCGCCGCGGTCGCCGTAGGCTCTTCCTGTCCCGATACGTCGTCAGAGTTACTCCATGCAGTCGCGGCAACGCAGATATACGCAAAGTATGGAAAAACCCTTTGAGCTCATGAACCTTCACTAACGCCGCATCCATGCACATGTGCGGCACCATGCTAGCACCAGAAAGACAGATGATCAGCGAGCTTAATTTCTTTTTCCTGGTCTTCGCGCTTCCTGCGTCGGGCCATGCTACGGCCCTGCTGCTCACCTTCTGCCAGGGGAGCCTGACGGCGGGGGACCGGCGGCCGGGGCGCCGCCGCAAGACCCCGCTGCTCCTTTCGCTGCGCTTAAGTCGTGGCTGCCGGCGGTCTGGGGCCCGAGGGTTCCTACTCCCGCTGTGCTCTGGGATTGGCGGCTGGAGCAATCGAGTCGTGGCCGTTGGATCCGCAGATACCGGACAGCCTCGGGAGCAGGCCCGACTCGAGCGAAGTGAGAGGAGCAGCGGGGTCGGGGGCAGTGCCCCGGCCCCCGGACGCACCCTCTCCTGGCAGCGCGGCGGGGAGTCTATTGTGTAATGTGAGGATATTATTACCATTTGTCCCACTCCTCGTCTTCTTTGGACTTGATGCCGGCGAGTTTAGTGGGCTCGGCGGGCTTGCCGAGGCCGAAGGCTGGCTCTATGGTGGGCTCTTCGCCAAGGCCGTCGAAGAGCTTGCCGTAGGCACCGCCGGACGGGCCACTGCCGTGGTGGCCTTGCTCGTTGGTGAACTGGTGGAAGGTCTCGATGCCGTATTTACCGGTTTCCTGCATTTTCTGCCCGAACTGCACCATTGCCTTGCGTGCGTTGGCTCCCACATCGCTCTCGGCGAAGTTTCTCATTCCGGGCTTGATGTATGACTCGCTGACTTCGCCCACGGATTTGGTCACGGCGCTCGAGAACAGACTCCAGCCTTTGGTCAGTGTGCCCAGTGGGTCTTTCTGGATATCGTCTATTGACAAGGCACCGAATCCCGATCCAGATCCTGAGCCAGACGTCTGTGGAGGCGGAGTGCTGCCGAATCCACCGTATTTACCGCCTTGTGAAGGCGGCAGGTGGTCGGGCCGTTCTGAGTTCTTCGCGCCGAGACCGGCGAAATAAGACTCGTTCCGTTGCTTCTGGCTTTGAGACTGCGCTGATGATGGTCGTGAAACGGATGAACCTACTGATCCACCACCGACAGCTGGGCCAGATGCACCGGCATTAGCACCGGCGCCGTCAGGTCCAGGGATCAATTTCGGTCGCTCGCGGCGCACAAACTCCTTGCTTTGGACATCAGCTGCTAGCAGCTCTTTATAGTCCTCAGCCACCGTGGAATTGTACTTCTGCTGTGCAGTCATGGAGCTGTCCAGCCCCTCCTTCTCGAAGTATACGCGCGCACGCTCGTTACCACCCAGTTCCATGGATTTCATTTCCTCGGGTTTAAACTGATCCATGGTCACACTCCGCACAAACGAGATATGAACGCCCAGGCCACGATGGATGCCAGCACATTCCAAACAAATGAACACCCCGTACTTCGGCGTGGCCCACTGCGGGTTGGCAGTGCCGCAGTCAAAGCACTTTTTGTTTTCGCCCTGCTTCTGGAGCGCCAGGAGCCGTCTCCTGTTGTCGGGATCAACTGACCAGTCTGCGCTCATGGCCGCCGGTGCTCTGTCTCACAGTCGAAGTTGTATGCCTAGTTCGCTTGTCCACTGATAACCAACACCTGTGAAATCGACCTATCAATCAATCAGTCTACTGCTCACACTCGGTCTGAAATCTCAGTCACACCCGCCCGTACACTGCGCTGTGCCCGATCACAATCTGCTTCTGAACCGCTCTGCTCGTCACTCGCGTACACATCAGAACACGCTTGCATCGATCGATCTATACCCGCCCTTACCCAGTTCAACTAGACCCTGCATCGCTCCAGCGGTGGAGGGCTTTCGGGACTCGCGAACTTGGGGGAGCAGCGCCCCGGCCGCCGTGGACCCCGCTGTGCTCGCTTCGCGAGCGTCACTGTCGGGGGGTGCCATTGGCTGGATTGCTCATACTCAGCATGAACACTGCATCAAGATAACCCTGAGTTCACCGTCCATCCAGCAAATGAATAGAACTCTCAGCGATTGCATAGCAAGACGAACCAAAACATGTGCACATTATGTGGGCAAAAATAAACTGTGCAAGATAATGCTTTTCAGTCTTTGCACTGTTCTTGGAAAGGGATTCTGTAAATGCGGGTTCAACCCAGGCTAGCGAGTAATCTTTTAAATTTTGATGGCCCTCTCTCAATACATTTGCTTTTCTCTAAGATACATAGACCGGATATCATGGGATTCCTCACCCGGCAGTAATTGTCGAAAACTAGAGACAGAACAGGAATTCTCATTGACGCAGGGCGCAACTTGTAATTTGTTGGAAGACTTTGTTAATCTGACGTATCCGGGGAGCAGTATCTCTTTCCATGGAATTTCCTTAACATTAGATATGGGCCAGGACCATTCGCTTCCGAAGTAGGACCAGCAGCGCCGTGACATCGACAATTCAATATCCAAAGAATGAGAGTCTGAGCGAAGCAGCATCCATGGCTCCAAAAGAGCTTACAAAATTTCTTATTATATCAAACTATGTAGCATGTATTTTTTTAGGTCCTTAGGATTTAAGGGGGAGGGCTTTCAGAGCTTCCCTCATCGTGGTTGTAGTTGATAACCGCTTGCTTGCGAAAATAATCACGCTGCGGTTGCTGTTGCCGTCGCCGCTGCCGTCGCGGTAGCGGTTGCTCTTGCACTTGCTCTTGCTCCTGCTGTGGCGGTTGAGCTTGCGGTTGGGCATGTGGTTGAGCTTGCGCTTGAGCTTGCGCCTGCGGCACTCCTTCGTTTTCTAGTGGAAGCCTTCGAATAGACCGAGCAATTAGTCTGGCTACTCGCCGGGCAATGTCTTCGACAACATCCAGCGGAGGTTGGTTGTCGGGAATTTCTTCGGTAATGAGATTAGCTGCCGCGAGAGGGGTCTCTGTCGAACCTATTCTGAACTGTTCACCCAGAATAGAAATTGTCGCGGCCACCGCCATAGCAGTAGACAAGACTTCACGGTCTGGTTGCCGTTGCACTCCTACAACTGCATTCTCTGGAGCTGCACCTCCCTCAGGTGCCTGAACATTAGCCGGATTTAGACTACGCGCGATATTCAAAGCATTGGTTGCTCTAAGTCCCCGCACTTGATCCCCTGGATCTCTTCCTAGACGTATGGCAATGATATCAGACAACCGACTAATTTTCTGCTCAAGAGGAATATTTTGTACCATGTAGCAGGCAATATGAATGGCCAAACCAACAGTCATGTCGTCTGAAACGTTCATAGATTTCATAGTGGCGGCAGCAGCCACTTCAAAAATCTGCAACTGCCATGGAGGTGTTGGGTCGATAGGCAAATGTGAGTTAACCACAAAATTTTCTACCGCCAGTGCCTCCTGTTCGTCGTCCATTGGCATCTCAGCAGCGATGGGTTCGGCCGCCCGTCTACGCTCATCAGCATAGGCGTGATAAGCCCGAGTGGCGATTGGCACCATTAGGTTCGACGATAACAAGGTGACTGGCGTGTCTCGCACATCCATACCGTTACTCAAGACATTAAGAGGGACCTGGAGAATGTTTTCAGCTTGTATATTGTCCACTACACCTTCCAATACTCTGCCGGTAACAGTTGTCACATCTCGTTGCTCGTTAGCATCGAGATCAACAAAAGCTGTCGACGAATGAGGCACATGCTGACCAGGGACCAAATAATGGAGCTCGAATTGAACACCCCGAACTGCCCATCTACGGTCTCTAAAGTAGAGCTTTACTAACAAAACAGAAGTTATCTTACGACCCCGATATGGTTCAAGGCGTAACAAATCAAGAGCCCTATTCCGTAGATCTACAAGCGACTGTGACACAGCGACTTCGACGGCCACTACCAGTTGTAAGCGATCTCGGTGATTACCCTCCGAGTA
>JAKTSR010000177.1:0-27176 GCA_030580325.1 Sugiyamaella sp. yHKS617 | reverse complement strand
CGGACTCCGTGGCTCCACTCGCTCCGCTAGAGTCGGACGCATCAGCCAAAAGCTCGCGAAGCGAGCACAACCCGGTCTGGGCGGAGCCCAGCCGCCGGAGGCACGTTGACCCCGTGAAGGGGCTCTAAGGCACCAGATTCTGACCTGTACTCATGAACATAGCGTAGCAGATTGTCTACATCCCGGAATACAGGTTAAATACCTATCAGAACTTCAATTTGGTAAAAACAATGGTGGCCACCGACATAAGCTTCTCATGAGAGTCCAAGGAAAGTTGGATCGATTTACAGCCAATACGCGTCGCACCGTGACGGACTAGTCCTAATATCGCGTCTTCGGTAGCGCTTGTCTCACCGATATCGATCTCCCTGAGCAGAGGACACGCCGATACGAGTGAGCGGACATCGTCGTCAGTAAAGTCATACATACCAAACACAGAGAGTTGACTTAACTGAGGGCAGAGGTCCCATATGTAACTTCTAAGTGATCGACGGAACGATTGGTTCACAATGAGCCTTCGGAGATGAGGCCCGCACTTAAGGCCTTGGAAAAAATAGCCACTGTCCATATCACAGTTAGTTACCTCTAGAGTTTCTAGACTGCTCAACGATCCAGGTGTCTTGTGCATGTCGTCCCATCGTACTACAGCTAGCTTGAGCGATTTCAAGTCGCTGGGCCATTGGTCTACATCACCACGTATCACTTTGGTTATGTAGTCAAAATCTGTTGCTGAATTCAAACCGAATGAACGCAGTTTTTTAGCTTTAAAAATGGCATTGATCCAGCTGGATGGAACATCGGAATTAGAACATCTTAGCAATACCTCTTCAATATCAGGACATTCTTGAGCAGTAAAAAGCTCGAACTTGGCAGAAAACACTCCTACCGAGAGATCTACGCTTCTCAGTAACGGGAGGTTATCCCATCGAATCTGTTCTATACTGTTGGTTTTTATCCGTAATTGCTCAATGGTCTGTGGTTTATCCAGTTTGAAAGACTGCAGCTCAATTTTCCTGGAGATAACCTCGAGATTTCGACATGGCAACAAATTAGTAATTGTCTCTAAATTCTGAAGCTCAATTCTCATGCTATCTATGGTCTTTCCTTCATATTTCTGACTATTGGAAAGCAGCCTCAGTACATTTGTTTCATCTGTTTCGCTGGCAAATGGACCTATATTTAGCGACTGCAGTGACTGCACTGGGGTCTTCCAGAGTGCTCTATCCAAACACTGTTCCACTTTACTAGCCTTGACCTTCTTATACTTAAAACGCGTGAAATCCATTGACGAGGCCCACAGGTGACAATCTGCGTTAAGATAGTCACGCCATGCTCTCGATACCGAAAGCAAGGGCAACCAGTCCTCCATGCGGAGGAACATGAAAATTTTATGACATATCTCAAAAGGCAGTACCTTGACTGGATCCTGCCTTTGGCTATAAAATGTCTTCAACTTCAACTGCTCAATTTGCGTGTCCATTAACTCTTGCAGCTTTACCCATCTTCGAAGTGGATCTTTTTTGGTGGGTCGTTCCCGCGTCGTTTTTTTTGCCTTGAGGAGAAGTTGCAGAGCATCAAGATGCTTTCTGTAGCATTTAACCAACAGAGCCGCAAGCCTTAGGTAACCCGCTGGGTCTGTAGGGATCAAATCAATTAGTTGGTACGCGTCTGCCAGTGCATTTACAAACAATCCGGCTCGCTGCTCCGCAACAAGACGAGTTTCAAGCACTTCAAAGATTAGCCTTTTGCTGCAACCATTTTTCCTGCCCCAACGAATGGCTTTTGTGAAGCTGTCTATGGCGGGTTCATATCTCTCCGCCACAAAGTGCTCGTTTCCTTGTCTGATGAGGCTGTTCATTGTCCTGGGAAGGAAAACATACGTCCAGGAACGCGTCGACGCGACTAATATATCTATATCTATATAGATAGGTAGGTAGATTGATAAACTGATAAATCAGCCTTGCGCTGCACATCGTGATTAGATCTTGCATATATACGATGCACACTAAATCGGAACCTGCAGACCGCTCGAACCTCCAGCGGCCGGGGCGCTGCCCCGGACCCCGCTGCTCCTCGAGCCAGGAGTGGCACTCCACTAAGCAAGCACTGCAGGGTCTGGGGTGCACCCCAGCCGCCGGAGGTGCCAGCGACGGAGAGTGGTGGGCCGGTGGTGGGCCGTCCCCAGTCTCTCTCTAAGGTTGAACCATTTAAACAAACAATCAGCCGGCCTGTCCTGCTTTCACAGGCTGGGATCGTACTGGTCCGGCCGCGGTATACCTCCCAGGGAGAGTGATGTGAGTGGAGAGTACGATGAAGGTTAGCTGTTCTCCGCATTCACTATCCGTCAGGGTTCCGGATAGGCGAGTATGCGATGCCCGGATAAGTGACAATGATTGACATATAGCAGTATCTGCGTCGAAATTGGCTGACCCATCTCATCAGGGCAAGTTTGTAGTACTGCAGGCTGCGTTTAGTGTTTGCGAGGGCCCCACACCCGACAAATCTGGGGAAGCATCCGACGCTCATTACCCCACAGATCTGACCCTGAATTACATCTCCTGTTACTAAACTTATCCTTCTGATTGACTTGCCCTGATTTATATATGTTGGTTCATATTATCAGTATATATATGGCTGGGTTCTGCTGATAGTCGGAGTGTCGCGATATAGCACATACGAGAGCCATGGATCAATCATTTACTAACCTGGTTATTGCTGCCATGGGCCCTAAGACGACGCCCAAAATGAGACGTATTTTGGGCTCTCTTATCCAGCATATCCATGATTTCACTCGAGAAAATCACATTACCGTTGACGAATGGATGGCTGGCGTAGAGTTTGTGAACCGAATTGGCCAGATCTCGGACGCAAAGCGCGACGAGGGAATCCTCGTTTCCGATGTATTGGGTCTGGAGTCGCTGGTAGACTCTATAACCAATCAAGTGGGTACTGGAACTTTGACGGAAACTGCTATTATCGGTCCTTTTTATCGAGCAGGCTCTCCGAAGTATCCTAATGGTAGCTCGATTATTCAGAAGGACGTTGGCGGAGAGCTCGCTTGGGTTCATGGTCGAGTGACAGGTAGTGATGGCAGGCCATTGGCTGGAGTTGAACTTGAAGTTTGGCACACTGCACCCAATGGATTATATGAACAACAGGATCCAGACCAGCCAGAATATAATTTGAGAGGTACGTTTAGTACTGATGAGGACGGTAACTATGATTTCATCTGTCTGCGTCCGACCAGCTATCCGATTCCCTATGATGGTCCTGCTGGAGATCTCTTGAGATTAATGGACAGGCATCCCAATCGTCCATCTCATATACATTGGAGAGTGACGAAGCCTGGATACCATTCCCTTATCACGCAGATATACGACAGTAGAGACGAGTATGTTACCAACGATGCAGTGTTCGCCGTTAAAGATGGTCTTGTTGTCGAATTCACTACGGCATCCGAGGAGGCTAAGAAACGGAATGCTGAGTTCGAACTTGTCTATGATATTAGCCTAGCTACTGGGGAGGAGGCTAGTGCTGCCGCTGAAAAGAGGGACGCCATTTTATCCCAGAAGGAGCAAGAGCTCACCAATGTGCCGGCTCATAATGATAAGCATTAACGAACCGAGCTTGTCTGAGCATGGTACACAAGTGAAATACTTCAAATATCGAGTGATAAGATGTAGTAAACGTCACCCACAATGATCATACTATCCAAAAATGTAAAAAAGCACCCGAAGTGGGAGTCGAACCCACAATCTTCAGATATCGTATAACTACCTATTTCTAGGAAGAATAGAAGTCTAACGCGTTAACCAATTGCGCTATCCGGGCTGCTGTTAAAAAATCTTATTTTCGATTTCTGAAATAGGAAATTTACAATTCGGGTTAGGGCTGTGGCCTCAGTGTGGTGTAATTTAAGCCTGCATGCATATGCGCCGGAACAATGGTTGTATTGACAACCACTATAAGACCCCTATAAACCGCAGAGGAAATGGACCTACTAGGCTCTTGGATCAGTGTATTTCACTCTCTGGAGCTGTCGGTGCTGTCTAAATAGACCTGTGAAACGCCTATGGATTTGTTGATAAGTCATATATAATTTCCCCTGCTCAGAAAGGAAGGTTCTGGGGAATCCGGCCTATCTAGCGATCATGTTGAAATTACATGAAGGTATAGCCCGAAGGGGGCCAATAATCGGAAAGTCCTTCTGTTTAATGAAAGTATGGGAATATTTTGTAATATTGTTGTATATTAGTTAGAGGACTCTAATATTGATTAATTATTATATTATTATAATTATAAATCATCATTACATGTATGCGCAAAATATATGATGCATGAGACGCTTCTTTCTCCCTTGTCTATGCAAAACCAAGTATATAATTCACTTAGATTCAAATAGAAGCACTAAAGTGAACTAGACAAAATACTTGTGAGACAAAGAAGAAGCATAAACACTGTCTTAAGCATTGGCTGTACCTGGTCTCTCAGCAGTAGGACCTGTATACTAGCTACATGAGCGGCGCGTGGGGCTCGAGTGACATCGATTTATCAGCAACAACCACCACGACGAGAGATCATATATAGACAAGTATAGACAAGCGCCCGTACAATGACGGAAACAGCAGAGTTACCAAAGAAAAGAACAGTAACCTACATAGACGGCCGCAGGGTGGTACTAGACGAAAATGGAAAACCGTATGTATAAAGAGCCTATTTACTCTGGGCACTGTCTCGCCACTACATGGATCCACGTGCAGTTGAAGCTAATCAGACCACTCTAGATGTCGTTCTTGTAACAGTCTGCTAGACTTTAAATTTGCCAATTCAAAGATGAACCCGAAGGATTCGAAGAAACCTACACAGAACAAGGAAGCGAAAAAACAGGAATCAGACATGGACACAGTGCAGAGGACAGACAAACCCAAAGCAGCATCGGCAGCAGCAGCAGGACTAGCTGCGATACTCGGAGGCGGAGCAGCTGTCAATGCCTCATCGCCTATCAAAAATGTCACACGACCGGCTGTAGAAAAAGATGATGAAGATGAAGAGCCCGTAGTTCCAAAAGATTGCCCACCCGACTCTCAGTTACTAGGGAGATCAACTTGGACTCTGCTACACACCATGGCAGCCAATTATCCAGAGAAAGCAACATTTGCCGAACAGGCAGAGATGGGCTCGTTTCTGAACATCTTCTCGAAAGTGTACCCTTGCTGGTATTGCGCCGACGATTTCCGCAAGTGGCTGAACAAGCCCGAAAACCAGCCGAAGCTCGGAGGCAAGGAGGAGTTCAGCCTGTGGCTATGCGGCGCCCACAACCAAGTCAACAGCAAGCTTGGAAAGCCACAATTCAAGTGTGTCGACTGGAGATCGCGATGGTTAGAAGGGTGGTCTGACGGAAGATGCGACTAGACACAAACCACCGGAGGCATCGAAACAAACTCACATTGCACTACCTGTACATAAATCTATTATATATATCCCATGTCTAACACGAACTGAATATCAAATCATCTGCTATCTATAAATATGTACCCATGTACGTCAGGCGAACCACAGCTGTAGAACGGTGCGCTGCTCGCATAGCGAGCACAACGGGGTCTGGGGCAGCGCCCCAGCCCCGCCGGCGGGCCCGCCCCTCTCACAGCTCCCGCCATTAGGCCGAGCGAGCACAATGGGGCTCGACGCGGTACCCCAGCCACCGGAGGCGACTCAGCACCGTTCATTCGAACTGTTAACAGCGTTGGGGGTTGACTACGTGTAACTAGCCAGATTCAGCGGAACAGAGCTGCCTCGGCCACTTGGATAGAGCTTAGTTTTGCCCTCGAACTTGCGGGGCTTGGGGATGTCGTTCTGGTTTCTAAATCGGAATCGCGAATCGTCTATCTTGATAATGGCAGGTGCAGAGTCAGAGGATCCATTAGACCGACCATTGGTGGCAGAAATCGTGTACGACGACGGATCTATCTTGCGGATATCAGAAGAAGCTGATGAAACAGTTCTTCTGGAAAAGATATTGAGAGAAGTTGAACCCTGGTGAAGAGTGGTTGAAGAAGACGAAGAAGCTGGCGCAGAAGGGGGCGCAGATGGGGGTGGTGGTGGTGGTGGGGCCGGCGGAGCCGCTGGTGGAGTGAGCGACGGAGCAGATGGAGGTGGTGGAGGAGGTGATGGTGGCACCACTGGGGAGAACGACGGGGTGGACTGCGAAGGCGGAGGAGGTGGGGGTGGAGCAGGTGGTGCCGCTGAGGAGAATGTCGCTACTGAAGCTGGCGGTGCGGGAGGAGCAGAGGGCGGCGTCGGAGACGAAAACGAGGGGGGAGGAGGGGGAGGTGGAGGAGGTTGGCTGGATGTGAATGTAGCAGGTGGAGGCTGAGGTGCTGGTGGAAGAGGCGCAGAGGAGAAGGATGGGACGGGTGAAGCGTCAGATGCAGATGGTGGAGGTGGCGGTGGAGGAGGAGCAGGTGATGCGGGCGGTGGGGTGAACGAGTTTTGGGAGGAATCACTCGGTGATCTTCCTCTGCTACTGCTACCAGGAACAGGAGGTCTCAGTGAGGACGACGAACTCAGCGGTGGGGGTGGCGGGGGCGCAGAAGCGGGAAACGAGGCAGCGGATGAGGTCGAAGGGGATCTCGAGGCCAACGACTTTGGTTTTCCAGGAACCGGAGCTGGTCTTCCTGATGGCCGAGATGGGGGCAGGGATGGCGCTGCTGGAGCACCAGTGCCGGAAGCGCTCAAGGTCGTCCTTCCCTTGAAACCACCACCGGGAATTGGGGGCGCCGGGGCAGAAGGCGGTGGGGGTGGCGCACCTGAAGGAGGGGGCGCAGAAGAGTTGGATATGACATGTCTAAGTTTGGGAATCGAGGGGATTATAGAAGGCGGTGAAGACGAAGATGGCGGTGGCGGAGGAGGGGGAGGAGCCGAGCTCGAAGGTGGGAGTGGCGCAAACCCAGACGGTGGTGGCGGCGCTGAGCTTCCTGGAACTGGAGGAGCTCTCACTGGTGGTCTACCAGATGGAATTGAAGGAACAGAAGTCCCTGGCCTAGTTGGAATAGAAGGAATCGCTGGAGCACCTCCAGAAGCTGGGCTAGAGCTATGATCGTCGCTTCGTTCTACATTGACACCACCAGCCCTGTGTTTCAACCTGGGCATACCGCCAGCGAATAAGCCAGCCAACTGAGGGGGACCTGGCGATGGTTCATCTTCAACCACAGGCGGCGCAGAAGGCGCAGATGTTGGGATAGCCGGAGCTCGCCCTGCGTTTGTTGGAACTGGAGGAGCACCTCCTCTGGACCGTGGAACGGACCCTCCTGAACCCCCTGCTGGCACAACTCTACCACCTGTTTGTGGAGCACTTCTATCATTTGTCACAGCTTTTTTCAATTTCATGCCCTTACGAATATCACCGAGCAGGGCATCCCTACCGCCGCCGGCTCCTGGTGGAGGGCCAACTCGAGCAGGTGCTGAAGTGGACTGGCTGGAGAGAGAGCCAAACGCCAATGGGGGTGGCGGAGGCGGTGGAGGCGGAGGTGGAGGTCCTGCCATTACTGTTAATTATCCTAGTCCTCAATAGATGCGCTGCAACAACACTGATCTCGGTGTATAATGTCGATACAATAAGTTAGTTGATAAATGGTCGCTGGCAGTCTAAGAACCCTCAATTAGACGAGGTGATATCCAGCGAGACAATCCAAGCACCTGCCAATATGAATGAGATACAGGTTGAAGATAACAGATACCCAAAGTGGTCAGAACCGTTTCTCAAGGACACACTTATATGTGAAAGTAGGACAGAGCATCAGCATCAACTGCATACAGTGGTGATATATGATATGCTAGCTCAGCCCTAAACCTATACCCCCCAAACTTCCTCTTGGTGGTCCATTAAGTCCGCCTTCTGAGGTCCGGCCATCTTTCCTGGCCAGTAGAACCTGAACCGGTCACTGAGATCTGTCGTGGCCCAGGATATCAGCTACGCGAATCGTATCGCAGCGAGCTTGGGCCGGGGCGCTGCCGGAAGGATTGCCCAGAAAACTATGAAGTGGCATGCTAGAGAGAAAGAAGAATAAATAAATAATTAGAAGAACAGAGATAAATAAGTTGTTGAGAGAAAGTTTCTAGTCGCAGAGGTCAACATAGAAGCGCTTCTTGGCCCGTGTATGCGAGGCCACATTTTCTGCTGAGTCAGTGAGGTTGTTCTGCCGACGCTTGGAGCCCACCAGTTTCGTCACGGGTTGAGCTCCAGCATCATCACTATCATCGTCGTCTACGAGCGAGACAACTTCAGTTACAGGAATTACAGGCTTACCACCGGAATTGTTGCTCGCCGTAGCCTTTTTTGGAGTGGCCTTCGTTTTGACGGAAGCTTTTTCGGCAGATGCAGATGTTGGTTCCTGCTTAGCCGGCAGGGGACGGTTCATAAAGCGAATGCGATACTCCTTATTATGCTTCTCATTCCATTCGTGGGATTGTTTGGCAAGCGTTCGTCTCTCGGAATCAGAATCCTCAGACACCGGAATGGCACCTATGGCAGGCTCATCTGTGACCATAAAACTCAGCAGGCCAGTGAGGATAGCACCGACGCTCCAAGCAGGATTCCATGTCTCTGGATGGAAGTCCGATATAGACAAGCACACTCTCTTATTAGTATAAAACCTCCCATTTGGTGTAACCATTTTAATTGAAGGGGGCTGAAACGGGAAATTAGGCGGAAACGTGAGAGTACCATGATACTCTCCTCCGTCATACGGGGTCTCAAGCGGTCCTTTGATAAGATAGTGCCATACTAAGATATTGGATTCATCCGGCATGGCCTGGATATAATCATTGGGATTATCCTGTAGCAGCTTGTACTCCCTTGTCAGCTGTGTCATATGTTAGAAGCTATTAGAGCACATCTTCTGTTTCTATCTGAGACTCGACATTTTCCAACACGATCGAATGTCTTGGCCGATTTCTCACTTACTCTCACCTCTGCCCCCCTCGTGGCCATTTTGAAGGTTGCGCGTGTGGCAATAGAGTCAAGTCAGTTATTCGTGTGTACGCCAGAGTCTCGAAAGCACATTTATCTTGGATCACCATAGCCACGCATACTCTCTTATAATTAATTGCATTGACTATCAATTCCCCATCTGTACAAGAATGCAGGGACCGACGATCCTCGCCTTGACACTAGGGAAGGTCTGATTGTTATGTCGATACTGAAGCACATACTGATTATGCGACACGATGGTCTTTGAAGTAGAAAAGATGTAAACGTCTCACGATGCTTCTGTGCGTTAGGGGCGCCAAAGACCCCAGTTCCCCGGATCACTTAACCGTCTAGTGTAAGTACGAACTCCGCCCTGGAAGGGGTCAAGAAAGATTCAGCAGTATGACCACATATTAACATATAGGAACTCTCTCTCTATGACTCACAAGACTAGGAGCCCGGGAGACAAAAGATCCCCCCCTAAATCTAGGTCTTCCGGAAACTCTAGTGATGATTCCAGCCGGCATAAACACCGACGAAGAAGAGATGAACTTTCGAAGCATACTTTGAGCAGGACTGATGACCCAACTTTGGCCGTTCCTTCGAGCTCATCAAACGAGCTGTCACCCGCTTTTGATACTGATGGTAAGTTACTATTGTAAGCGAAAATAAAATCAGCAGAACGAATCAAAGTATTCTAACGAGACAAGAAAACGACAGCTCGGCTTGGACAGTAGAAGAAAATGGACTAGACGATAGTACTGATGGCGAACAGGGCATTGGAATAAACAAGGAGAGGGCCAACTCAGCAATGTTCGCGATTGAGCAGCAAACGAACTCTGGAGATTGTCGACAAGCCGTCAACAAAAACCCAGAGTCGCTAGACTATGGTTCGCCGCTATATTTCGCATGGCGCGCTACAGAAAATGCAATTCCGCCTATATCAGCTCAAGAAATTGCCGATTTGTTTATCACGATTGGAGATGTCTTTGGATTTCAAAGGGACAATGTCAAGAATATGTTTGACCATCTCATGGTACTGCTAGACTCTCGCTCTTCAAGAATGGGAATGAGCAAAGCTTTGACCAGTTTACATGGAGATTACATTGGAGGTGAAAATGCTAACTTTCGAAAATGGTATTTTGCTGCCCAGATAGATAGCTTCGAGTATCCTTCAGCAGTGGTCGAGTCCACTTCAAAGCCTAGCACTCCTGTCGTCAAACAGAAAAATGACACCAACAGTTTGAACGCTGCACTAGAGGAATGGAGAAAAAAAATGGCCGCCATGTCAGCCGGAAAAAGAATATCACAAATTATCATCTATTTGCTGTGCTGGGGCGAAGCCAATCAAGTTCGCTTCATGCCAGAATGCCTTGCATTCATCTTCTTATGTGCTAGTGAGCATTACTTTCACTATGCGAACAGCCCATCGCCATCTGTCACTAGTACAGCTTCGAAAAACACGGCAGGAATGGATAATTTTGGGAAGGGAACAAAAGACTATCTTGAGAAGGTCATCACGCCATTTTACGAAATCCTAAGGGGCCAGCTCTATGAACACATCAACGGAACATACATACGCAAGGAACGAGATCACAGCAAAGTCATCGGATATGATGACATCAATCAACTGTTCTGGTATAAGCAAGGCTTAGAGCGGTTGAAGCTAGCTGATGGGAGTCCGCTTGTTGGACTGCCCGTACACCAATGGTACTCCAATCTTGACAACGTCCTCTGGGATAAAGCCTTTTACAAAACTTACTGCGAGACAAGGTCGTGGCTACATATGACAATTAATTTCAACAGAATATGGATTATTCATTTGTCAATGTTTTGGTTTTATACTGCTTTCAACTCTCCCTCTCTGTATACTGTCGACTATGACTACACCAAAAACAACCAACCACCCTCTCATGTGCGATGGACAATTGTTGCTCTTGGAGCAGCAATTGGTCCACTCGTGAATATTATTGCAACTGCTTCGGAGTATATGTTTGTTCCTCGTAAGTTCCCCGGAGCTCAGGGACTGTTAATTCGACTCATTATTCTGATCATCGCTCTAGCTATAATTGTCGCACCGACCTTGTACATCATGCTACAGAGACCCATTAATGGACCCGATAGGGTCGGAACTAGTATCTCAATAGTCCAGATGGCTGTTGCAATTGTATTCACGATTTTTTTCTCTATCACGCCACTTGGAAATCAGTTTGGCAGTTTTTCTACAAGAGATAAAGTAAGAAAAAATCTGGGAACCAAATATTTCACGGCATCATTCCATGAACTACGCGGAAACGACAAGCTTATATCTTATGGACTATGGGTCTCGATTTTAGTAGCTAAGCTTACAGAATCATATTTTTTTCTTACATTATCCCTGAGGGATCCTATTCGAGAGCTTTCTGTTTTAAATCTTTCAAACTGTATAGGCGAAGTGTACCTGGGTCCCTTGCTTTGTAAGCAACAGGCAAAGATCATAATGCTTGGAATGTTCGTGACAGATTTGGTGCTCTTTTTCTTGGACTCATATCTGTGGTATATTATTTTCAACACTCTGTTCTCAGTGGCGCGCTCATTCTACCTCGGCGTTTCAATTTGGACTCCATGGAGAAACATCTACACAAGGCTTGAGAAACGAATCTCGTCAAAGATTCTTTGCAGCAGAAATATCCCCTCTGATACAGTTCAGTCCAAGAAGATGGTATCAGATATATGGAATGGTATAATCGACAGCATGTATATGCAGCATCTAATTCCAAATAAAGATTTGGAGAGACTGCTCTTTAAGATAGACACAGTTGACGGAGAGGAAAAAGTAGTTGATCCCAAGTACTTTTCTTCACAGGAAGACCAACCTATTCATTCATCTATATTTGAAGCTCAGTCTGAGGCCGAGAGGAGGATATCGTTCTTCGCCCAATCTCTGGCAACGCCTATACCCGACACCTATCCAATAGAAAACATGCCTTCATTTACGGTATTAATTCCTCATTACCGTGAGAAGATAATGTTAGGAGTAAGAGAAGTAATTCGTGGCGATGATTACAGTGCAAGAATATCTCTTTTAGAGTATTTAAAGCGGCTGCACCCTCTTGAGTGGGAATGCTTTGTGGAAAAAACAATGGAAGAAGACGTAATCAAGTCTATTGGACTGTCCAACGAAAGTGACCAGAGCAATGAGCAGTTGAATAAGAATCTACCATTTTACTGTATTGGATTCAAATGCGCCGATGAAGGTGCCAGTTATAAGACAAGAATTTGGTCTTCAGAAAGGGCTCAAACTCTATATAGAACAGTATCTGGGTTTATGAAGTATGCTGAGGCAATCAGGCTATTACATGATGTTGAAAACAAAGCGGGCGCCTCATTTTGTCAGCAGAATGTCGAAAAGATCATAGATCGAAAGTTCCGCTTATTAGTGACAATGCAGCGGTATACAGAGTTCACTCCTGGCGAGCGTGAAGACACTGAACAGCTATTCTTGATCTTTCCTCAGCTGAAAATCGCCTATATTCTAAAAGAAATCAACGAATTCGGCAACCAGGTATACTACTCGGTACTAATAGATAGAGACTCGGCCCTAAATGAAGATGGGTTTCGAGAACCCAAAATAAAGATTCGACTTTCGGGTGATCCCATTCTTGGAGACGGGAAGGGTGACAATCAGAACCACGCCATCATATTTTATAGGGGCGAATACATTCAACTCGTTGATGCAAACCAGGACAATTATATTGAGGAGTGTCTGAAGATAAGAAGCGTTCTAGCCGAGTTTGAAGAAATTGGTTATCCGGGAGATCCATACGGCCTGGCTAGTGATGTAGACCGCAACTCGGAAAATATCGCCATACCGGCTCCTGTAGCTATTTTGGGGGCACGAGAGTATATATTCTCAGAGAACATAGGAGTGCTGGGGGACGTAGCAGCGGGCAAAGAGCAAACATTCGGCACGTTGTTTGCTAGGACGCTAGCCAAAATTGGGGGAAAACTCCACTATGGACATCCTGATTTCTTGAATGGAATATTCATGACTACGAGAGGTGGGGTTTCGAAAGCCCAGAAAGGGTTGCATCTAAATGAAGATATCTACGCAGGAATGACCGCCATTCTACGAGGAGGGCGAATCAAACACAGTGAGTACATTCAATGTGGGAAAGGTAGGGATTTGGGATTTGGATCAATACTCAATTTTACAAGTAAGATTGGTGCTGGTATGGGTGAGCAAATGCTGTCGAGAGAGTATTTCTATCTTGGCACACGATTACCTTTAGACAGGTTCCTATCATTTTACTACGCACATCCTGGATTTCACATCAATAATATGTTTATTGTTGTCTCATTAGAGTTATTTCTGGTGGTGCTGTTAAATTTAGCTGCACTAGCTGGAGAAACGGTAATTTGTGAATATGACCCGAACGCTCCTAATACTGATGTGCACCATCCTCCAGGTTGTCAGAACTTGATTCCACTGTTTAAATGGGTAGAGCGATGTGTGCTGTCAATTTTCGTTGTCTTCTTTATCTCATTTCTACCGCTGTTTGTGCAGGAGTTGACAGAACGAGGATTCTGGAGGTCCACTACTAGGCTCGGCAAGCATCTCCTATCTCTGTCTCCAATATTTGAGGTTTTTGTATGCCAGATTTATGCTCAGTCGCTTACATACGATCTATCTCTGGGTGGTGCCAAGTACATTTCAACAGGAAGAGGGTTCGCAACATCCAGGATCTCTTTTGCCACTTTGTACACGAGATTTGCTACAACATCAATATACTTTGGAACACGTTCGTTTGTGATGCTACTATTTATAATCATCACCTCATGGAAAGTGTCTCTACTTTGGTTCCTTATCACGACAGTGGCGCTCTGTTTAGCACCAGTAATATATAATCCACACCAGTTTGACAAGCGCTCGTTCATGCTTGACTACAGGCAGTTCATTATTTGGTTGTTCAGAGTCGAAAAAGCAGGTCTGCGTGGAGCTAAAACTAGTAATTCATGGATTGGCTATACCAGGGAGAACAGAGCACAAATCACTGGATACAAACGCAAAACGCTGGAAAGATTTGACAGTCATAAAGAGAGCTCCATACCAAAGATTCTGAATGTAATTACCTCGGAAGTGATAATCCCACTTTTGGTTGCATTGTCGGCGGTGATTCCATATCTTTATGTTCACTCGCAAAACAACACCCGTGCTCTAAAACCGTACTCCAATCCAATTATGAGGCTAGGTATTTGTGCAGTGGGACCTATGATCGTGGATGCAGTGGTGGTATTAATCACGTTTTTCATTGCCTGCTGTGCTAATCCACTGTCCAAGCGCCTAAAGAAGAAGCATGCTGGTGGAACACTGTCACCAGGACTAGCGATAATGACACACATTACTGCTGTTGTTAATCATTTTGCATTTTTTGAAGTTATGTGGCTTATGGAGCGGTGGAATTTCCGACGAGCTTTACTGGGAATAATCGCAGTGATACTGATCCAAACGTTCCTGATCAAGTCCATCACTGGTATGACACTAACCAGGGAGCTCAAACACCCGAGAAGCAGCGCATCATGGTGGACAGGTGGGTGGGCAACGTCGGAATTGGGCTGGATGGTCACTACTCAGCCGGCTCGCGAGTACGTTTGCAAGGTCATGGAAATGAGCCTGTTTGCTCTGGATTTTACTCTTGGCCATTTGATATTTTTCGTTCAGAGCCCTATTCTGCTTATACCATACATCGACCGCTGGCACAGCATGATGCTGTTCTGGTTGCCACCTAAGAACCAGAAGGAGGAGGAGGAGAACCAGAAGCATAAACAACCAAAGGAGCTAGTTTTACCCAGAACGGTTCTGGCACGACAGAGTAGGATGGTCAGGAGGTATTCGGCTATCTTTTTATTAGTGTTGGTCTCGTTCATTATGGCACTCATTGGACCAGTGTTTATTCCCGAAGCATACAAAACCATGCTAGCCGATTACGTCGAGTCTTATTTTCCAGGGGTAGTGTATCCAGTTCCATCTGCGCAGAGAATGTAGTAAAATATGTAATTCAATAGCTATAAACATGATTAAACTATTTATTAAATAAGATCCCTGCTATTTACACATACGAGGTAGGAAGGCATGAGAAGAGCCATGGATGAACATGTACAGGATCTAGTGCAACAGACATGCTGAAAGCGAGAAAAACTTGACACCCAGATATCAAGACCCAGGTATCATTCATTGTATTTCAGATCGCTGGGTGCCAAGGACTATCTTCACTTCCTACCCAATCATATTGCAACCAGAACCAAAGCCTATTCCACGCCGACAAATCTGTCCAGGCCCTGTGAATTCTGTCAGGAAATACTGAGGTCATAGACCTTTATCTCTGTATAAAAGCGCTCTATGAGATCTCACGGATATGGTTCATAGGGAGTGGTTTTTCAGAGGCTTGGTGGCTGAAAAAGTCGCTTGTCTTAAGCGGCCTAACATTAATTTCGGAATCGTCGTCAACTATTCTCTTTCCATTGACAAAATTATTGCGGATATACTCTCTCATTGAAACCATGGCAGCGTTTCTACAGGTCTCCTTTATATCACTACCACTCATTCCGGCTGTCTGGTCCACCACATAGTCCAAATCGAAAGCAGGCTCGAGCTTAGCACCTTTGAGCATGATTTCCAAAATTTTACGGCGCTCGGCAGCTTGAGGAAGAGGGACCGCAAACCGTTTCGGCAGTCGTCTCAATATCGCGCTATCAATGTCATTGGGCCGATTAGTAGCGCCCAGCACAAGGACTCGGCCGTCGCTGGTAAGACCATCCCACAGAGTCATAAACTCGGCTTTCAGCATAGAAGTGATCTCGTGGTCGGTAGACTGACGCTCGCGTAGAAACGAGTCGATCTCGTCAATAAAGATGATACATGGTTGCAGTTTCTGGGCCAGCGAGAAAATGGCTGCCACCAGCTTGTTGCTCTCGCCAAACCACTTATCCATAATAGTGGACATTTTGATGTTGATGAAGTTGGCCGAACTCTCAGCGGCCAGCGCCTTGGCCAGCATGGTCTTGCCACAGCCGGGCGGACCGTACAACAGCACGCCCTTGGGCGCCTGTAACAGCGTCGAGTGGTGCGAATACAGGCCGGGTCTGCACAGGTTAGCACTGCGACGGGGTCTGGGACGGCGCCCTAGAGAAACAGAGGGCCCAGTTCCAGCTGGGCCGGCAACTTACACAGTCAGGGGATAGAGCACGCTCTCGCGGAGCTCGTCGATGATGTCCTCGAGGCCGCCGACGTCCTTGAACTGGACCTTGATCTCGGCCGGCGTGACCACCGAGGCAACGATGATCTGTTCGTAGTCGTCCAGGTCCAGCTCCAGACCGGGGTGGCGGGCCTGGAGCCGTTGCAGCGAGGCATTGGCCTTCTTCTTGGCCTCGGCGCTGTGCGGGCCGTCGCCTATCTGGCTCATGAGGTGGCTGAAGAGGTAGTATATCGAGGCGCTGGCTCCTATTAGGAATGCGATGTCAGCCAGCACTCTTGGATCAAACTTGATTCGCGACATGGTTGTGTGATGCTGGTAGCCAGGATGTGGCAGAGAGGTGAGAGATCTAATAACCGGAGGATGTGAGACGTATATCAGCGAAGTATTCTGAAAAGAAGAGCTGTTCCTTCTAAGTCGCCTTAGTCTATAGTTCCAGAGGCGTTTCAAAGGTGTTTGAGGCTGGTATCTATGACGCCGGTCAAGTGAATATTCGGGCCGGCTGAATGAGGTTCTTGGATTTTATCGCCGCGGTCCTCTGCTGCGGGCTTACCCTGTTTCCACTGTACTGCGGCACAGCTCGGTACCGTCAACTATCTTTAAAGGGCTGTGGCACAGATTTCCTGCAGTCCCATGATAATTCATTGTGGCACCGAATGAGCACCGTAGCGATCCATTTAATAATAGACTCTTAGTAGTCGGATCAGCCTAAACCATGAAGATGAAGTCAGGAGTGTAGTGCTTCTGGGATAATCTGGTCGGCATCATTATAACTCTCTCCATAATGGTCGCGGCACCGAAGGCTGCAGTGTTATAACCCATTAAATAATAATCTTAAATGGGTCGTGGCACTGAAGACTGCAGGCCGCAACCCATTTAAA
Source organism: Sugiyamaella sp. yHKS617 (assembly GCA_030580325.1). Taxonomy (NCBI): domain Eukaryota; kingdom Fungi; phylum Ascomycota; class Dipodascomycetes; order Dipodascales; family Trichomonascaceae; genus Sugiyamaella; species Sugiyamaella sp. yHKS617. The sequence goes on along the minus strand of JAKTSR010000177.1, from coordinate 10,095 downwards.
TAGAAGCTAAGAATCAAATGGAGATGCGCGTGAATCTTCCTCGTGAGGTCGTCGTCATCTGCCATCCTTGAAAGAGAGATTTAAAAATGTTAGGGTGTAACGTCATAGAGTCGTGGCAGACACAACAAAAAATACAACTCCGATACAGGGAATCGAACCCTGATCTGGACGGTGAGAGCGTCCTGTGCTAGCCATTACACCATATCGGATACTTGTTCAAAAAACTTGGTACAGCCATTCAAGAGACCAACCTCTCATTTTCTCCGGGCAACTCCACAGAATGCTGTATAACTCATTTCGGGCCCTTTAAAAGGCACCAGGAATACCCCTGTGTGCCTCCGGCGGCCGGAACCCTGTCGCGGACCTGCGACTCCTCTCGCTACGCTCGAAGAGGCCAACCCCGGGAATGGCCCTCCTGCGAAGCAGGAGCCGCGGGGCCCGGGGCAGGGCCCCGGCCGCCGGAGGCACACGGGGGTACTCCCAGTGCAGACGACCCGCCCCAGCCAGGGCCACCGCCGCCTCGGCGAGAGACCGGGCGCTGCACGTCGAATAATCACCGCTGGGAAGTCGGCGACGCAGCTGGGCTGTCCGGGGTGCAGCCCGTGCCAGAGACCCGGTCCGCCCTGCCGCCGACCGACCCCGTGCCCCCGCCCCTGTCTCCAGAGCCGTTTCCAAGGCACAGCGCTTGCGAAGCGAGCACAGCGGGGTCTGGGGCAGCGTCCCAGCTGCCGGAGGCTGCACCCCCTGAAAATTAAGGCTGCAGGAGACCTGTGCGTCCGCGCATGCCTGTAACATCCCGGACACGTGACAAAAGCAAGCATGGTTCGAAGAACACACATAAAATGCAGGCAATCTCCCGCTTGAGCAGTGAGCGAAGCGGATCGAAGTGGATCGAACTGCAAAGCGCTCTGGACTGACACACTGTGCGATACTTTTTGCTGCTGGGATAGATTTTGCAGGCTGATACCTACGAGTTACTAACGACGAAGGACGACCGTACGACCTGACGAACTATCAATTGAGGACAGACAAGCACGCGCTCTGGTTGTGCTATCTCTGATTCATATTCTGACGACTGACATTCGGACTACTCACTCTACTCTGTTGACACTCTCTCTGAGAATTTGATTCTGCTGCTGCGACACTATGGTCAAAGGAAACGTGATTGCGATCTCAAACCGGTTGCCCGTCACCATCAAGCGCAATGACGACGGCACCTACAAGTACAACATGTCGTCGGGCGGGCTTGTGACGGCGCTGTCCGGGCTCAAGAAGTCGACCAATTTCAAGTGGTTCGGCTGGGCAGGTGAGTGCACGGTGCTGGGCGGGTCCGCATGGCAGACGGGTCCAGTCCGCCTCCGGCGGCCGGGGCGCTGCCCCCGGACCCCGCTGCTCCTGCTTCGCAGGAGGCCATTCCCGGGACTGCGCTCAGGGAGCTACGGCGTCGGATAAACGCCCCGGCCGCCGGAGGCGCACGGGGCACAACCAATACTAACCGGGTACAGGGCATGAGATCCCGCTGGAAGATCAGGCGATGGTGACCAAGGACTTGGAGGAGAAGTTTAGCTGCATTCCGGTGTACCTGAGCGACGAGCTGGCGGACCTGCACTATAACGGGTTCAGCAACTCCATTCTGTGGCCGCTGTTCCACTACCATCCGGGCGAGATGAACTTCGACGACGTTGCCTGGGACGCCTATTGCAAGGCCAACAAGAAATTTGCCGAGATCGTGGCCGACTATGTGCAGGAGGGCGACCTGGTGTGGGTCCACGACTACCATTTGATGCTGCTCCCGCAGATGCTGCGTGAGGAGATGGCCAAGCGGCGGCTCAAGCAGGCGCTGGCTGGTGGTGCTGGTGACAGTGCTAGTTCACCGGGAACCGCTGGGGCCGAGAAAGCAGGCCAGGAGGCGTCCAAGCGACAGGAGACGTTCAAGCTGTCCATTGGCTTCTTCCTGCACACGCCGTTTCCCAGCTCGGAAATCTACCGAGTGCTGCCTGTGCGCAAGGAGATTCTGCTGGGCGTGCTGCAGTGCGACCTGATTGGATTCCACACCTATGACTACGCGCGACACTTTTTGTCGTCGGTGTCGCGGATATTGCGCATCAACCCGTCACATAATGGCGTGACCATTGGCGGCCGCAACGTCACGGTCGGTGCCTTCCCTATTGGCATCGACGCCGAGTCGTTTGTCAACGGATTGAAGCTGCCCGAGGTTCAGTCGAGAATCGCTGCTCTGGAAAAGAAGTTTGGCGACACCAAAATCATCGTCGGCGTCGACCGTCTGGACTACATCAAAGGTGTGCCGCAGAAGTTCCACGCCTTTGAGATCTTCCTGGACGAGCATCCTGAATGGATAGGAAAGGTGGTTCTCGTCCAAGTGGCCGTACCGTCACGTCAGGACGTCGAGGAGTACCAGAACCTCCGGGCGGTTGTCAACGAGCTGGTGGGCCGAATCAATGGCAAGTTCGGCAGCGTCGAGTTCACGCCCATCCACTTCTTGCACAAGAGCATCGACTTTAAAGAGCTCATTTCCCTGTACGCCGTCAGCGACGTGTGTCTCGTCAGCAGCACGCGCGACGGCATGAACCTCGTGTCGTACGAGTACGTCGCATGCCAGGAGAAGAAACACGGAGCCCTCATCCTGTCCGAGTTCACGGGCGCGGCCCAGTCGCTCAACGGCAGCATCATCGTCAACCCGTGGAACACGGATGAAATGTCCACCGCCATCGTCGACGCGCTGTCCATGTCGGAGGAAAAGCGCCGCGTCAACCACCAGAAGCTCATGAAGTACGTCTCCAAGTACACGGCCGCCTTCTGGGGCGACAATTTTGTCAGCGAGCTCGAGAAAATCAGCGACCCTGCTCCCGCGTCCGCCTAGACACCCGCTCGACACCTTTCTTTATTTATATCCAATGCACTGTCCCGTTTCTCTCGTCCCGTACTGTTGGCGCCAGCCGGCTTGCGGAGCCACGGCCGGGAGCATTGCTCCCAGGTAGCGAAAGAGGGTGTACGTTACCCGGTTTCAAGAGAAATTACCCGGCTCGAGAATTTGTCTTCCGGGTTACCCGGTTTTGAGGACTGGTTGCCCAACTACCAGACGTTTCGGGCTGTCGGGCCTCTCAGCGGCAGTTATGATCAAAAGACCACTACCTGTCAACTATATCTATGCTGCCATAGTGAAAGAAGACCGATCCGTTCTTTTGAACGGGTGTTTGCTTGGAGAGCGAGGGCATGTGCTGTTACCCGGATGCGTGACTACTCACAGCGGTGAGGAACGCACACCTGAAAGGTCGATATAAAGACATTCACAGTGGAACGATTATCTGCAATACTAAACTTGGTAAACTTCAACTTAAAGATCGGATTATAAACGGGTCGAGACGAACACTCAGTCTACAGGTACAGTCTCGGTCCGGCCATGCGCAGGTGGGTGCTTGGTTCCAAACACTCAGAATTCAGGACGCTTCATACGAGTCTCGTTGTGGCGTCCTAGAGAGCATAGCTCGTATTATAGATGAGCATTACTGAATGGAGCACGAATGGAACTCCGGCGCGCGATACCTAGTCCCACTGAACAGTCATTGTTTGGAACAGCATTAGGCATTAAAACCGTCGCCAAATATCTGACCACTTGGGTCAAGCTTAAAGAACAACAAACGGAGAGCTAGAGTGAGATTATCTGGAGGCAGTCTTGGTCTTTGCTAATATCAGATACCGGTTCCCAATGTGCGAGCTGATAATCCGTCAAAACGCTCTCAATCAAAGGAATAATAAAATGTAATAGAGCCTATCTAAGACAATAAACGAAGTTGAATGAATGAACGAGGGTCAAAACCACGCCTCACCGCCCCAGCTTGCCCAGAACGGGGCGTTACTGACGAATATTGTCCTGAGCTTACCGAAGGAGGTCTGTCTTCGACTAATTGAATAAAATTAAAGAACAGCATACGGAAGGCTAGGGTGACTATCTGGAGACGATATTTGCTCTCTCAAATGGATGTATGAATTATATGTACGTGTCGTTGAGAAGGCCTATACGACATCATTTGAATGAAAGTTCTCTCATGATGCAAGCAGCGATTTTTCAATATGTCATGGACGGGTGGTGACTCCCGCTCATGATGGGGTTCCGGGCCGGCTAGTTGTTATTGAACCAACAACAACAGTTTATGAACATTTATGGACATCTATAAACATTCATTTATGGACATTGGAGATTTATGGAGATTTATGGAGATTTATGGACATTTAAGGACAACTATGGACAATTTATGAACATTTATGGAGATTTAAGGACAGCTATGGACATTGGACATTTATGAAAATTTATGGACAGTTATGGACATTTATTAACATTTATGGAGAGTTATTTATGGACACTTATAGACATTTATGGAGAGTTATTTATGGAGAGTTATTTATAGACATTTATAAACATTTATAGATATAAGGACGTGAACAATGGACATTTATGAGCATTGGAAATTTATGGACATTTATGAACAGTGGGTCGCAAGAAGAGAATAATGCGTAACATTAGTAAACAATAGAAAAAGGGCGCTACAGAACCAAGTGTAGGCACAAGAACACATATACTCCTCTTCATAACGGACGAAGTACTTCCGCTGTTCTGAAATCTGCAAATATTGTCAGCATCTGCTCCTCCGTCAGAATGTTGAATTCACGGCCAGCCGGCAGTGGGGTTGCTGCACGATAACGCCAGGCCGATCCAAACCAGCAGGAAATGCGGCGAAGGGAACCAGAAGGCAGCCATGGTTCTCATGGTTCCGAATTGCGAACTCGTTTAATTGGCGCCTCATTCCTGCCGGGATCTGGAAAAACCTAGTAGTTCTCTGTCTCAGAGTGATGATTTCGGTCAATCACTGGCTGTCCATTGACGCCGACTGTAACGCTCACACTATGGTACTCTATGATTGCCATAATTGGCGTCAATACAAATGTATGACCCGGTACTTGGCCCGCGATAAAATGCTTCTCAGCATGACCATCGACTCCATTGTGTTGAGTACTGTCGTTAGCAGCTGGCTGAGGCTCATGATCAATGATCAAACTTGAAGTGCAGGTCTCGTAAGTGATACAATCGAGATCTTAATGAGTACACCTTCCCATAACCAATCGAGGGCTCTGCGGAGGAGGCTGGCCATCGTCTGTCCCACTGCAGTTTCGACAAACTGAAGAGGGGGGGCTCGTCCTATACCTCCAGCTTTACCTGCAAAACGGGGTAGTATCGCGCCATCTGGAATCATCACACCAGCGACTGGTGAACCGTGGTGGTATTGACCAGCGAAAATCGTTATCACATTCCAATGAAGAGACAACAACTTGAAATAAATGAGACCTATGACTTGAGAACTATCTAAATCATGTTCAGGTGTCCGCATCTTAACGGTAATGAAATTGTTATAAATCTCACAATTCAGACGGGTACGCTTATTGATAAATGAAGCCCTTCTTGCTGGGTCGACACCGTTGGCAAGCTCAATGAGAACTAACTCCAACAGTGTGCGACTGTCCGATAACTCTTGCAGCTTATCCACAATTCTATGGGCTGTCTCAGATGTTCGTATGAGATGAGAAAGTGGTACCTCGTCTCTCACGAGCTCGAAGTAAGAAGGTAGGGACATTTTGAAAAGTGCACGGATTCTTGCTCTACTTATACTACTTTGAAACTCCAAAAATGGGCGAGTAAAGTGACATTTCACGAAGATGTATGGTATGCTGCACGTATTTCTATGTGTTTCATGCCACAAATGCTCGCGAACACAGCATCACGCTGGTCTGCAGCGCTATAAATTATACCCTTCAGTTAAAAACATATCTTGAGGCTTCAAATACGACTATTTTGGGAATTTGAAAATTCTTCGTATCTGAGCTCGTCAGTTGCGCACTCCCTGGCAGTGACTCTGATAAAATTGGAGAGGCTCACTGACGGCATTTGCTCTGCTATCAGTACGGTACCCTTTGCCCCTGATAGTAACCAAGTCTTCTCCCTTCTCTAGACCACACCGAATTTAAATAAAAGGTAGATTGAGGTACTGGTGCATTGATCTCAGCTCATTGCTTGTCGGCTTGATTGTTAGTTATCTGGGAATAGCCCGAAAATGAGAATATGAAGTAGTCCAGCTTCATTATGAATGCTGATACCATTGTTAATGCTGTCAGTCGTTTATGGGCCTTTTAAGCAGGTAAGGTTCTGTAGCTCCTAGCTCGTCGAGCGAAACCCAATAAACCATTGTATTGACTTTGTATTTGGCATGCGAGCCTCCAAATACCATCTTCCGATCTAAATCTTGAAAAAGATATTTTGATAAATTCAACATATTTTCTTTCGACTTGTATCGTCCTCATTGTCTTTTCAAGTGCCCTTTCCTCAGGGAGAGAGCTCATGCCAATACCATCCCGAACCTTTCATGAACTTTATCCAAACTTCCAGATAATGGCAATCATTCACGCCGCGATGTTCAGTATACCGACTGATCAGTATCGTCCAGAGATTCCTCCTTCATTCGTTCGTAAGCCCGATGGGATGGGCGCACCCCTGGTTTTTCTATAACCGGTCGTATGCAGCAGAAGGATTGCAGCATAATAACTGTATAAACAGTTAATAACAGTTAATAACTGCTGTTAATGACTGTTAATAAATGTCAATAACTGTCGTTAATAACTGTTAATAACTGTCAATAACTGTCAATAACTGTCGTTAATAACTGTTAATAACTGTTAATAACTGTCAATAACTGTCAATAACTGTTAACTGTCAATAACTGTTAACTGTCAATAACTGTCAATAACTGTCAATAATTGTCAATAACTGTCAATAACTGTTAATAACTGTTAATAACTATTAACAACTTAATAACTGTTAATAACAGTTGTCAACTGTTCAATAATTGTCAATAACTGTTAACCCGTTCTCCTCCGGCGGCCGGGGCACTGCCCCGGACTCCGGTGCTCCTCTCGCTGCGCTCGAAGAGGGCTACTCCCGGCGACTGGGGCGCTCGAGGAGAGCTATTCCCGGAAGTAGCGCTCGCGCAGTGCCTGAGCCCTCATCCTCGAGCAGAGCTCGAGGAGCCGAAGGGTCCGGGGCAACGCCCCGGCTACCGGAGGCGCTGGGAACGGGCCGTGCCTCCAGCGGCTGGGTCCCGCCCAGACCCGCTGTGCTGAGCTGCGCAGAGAGGTCGCAACGAGGAGAAAAACGTACTGAGTATTAGGTCTATGAAGAAGCGGTTTTGGCGGCCCAGATCTGCTCGGCATCCTCGAGACACTGTCTGTTGGCGCGCATTTTGTTGACGGTCTCGATATACTCGTCGTACGAGTCTGAGTCGTAGACGATGCCGCCGCCGGCCTGGAGGTAGGCGTGACCGTCCTTGACGACCATGGTACGCAGCGCGATACAGGTGTCCATGGACTCGGACTCGTAGCCCCAGTGGCCCACGGCACCAGCGTACACGCCCCGGCGCTCCTTTTCGAGCTCGGCAATGAGCTCCATGGCGCGGATTTTGGGCGCGCCAGAGACTGTGCCTGCAGGGAAGATGGATCGGAAAGCGTCGAAACGGGTCTTGTCGGAACGCAGCACACCCGACACCTGGGACACGAGGTGGATGACGTGCGAAAAGCGCTCGACCGTGAACAAGCGGTCCACCGACGAGGACAGAGGGTCGCACACGCGGTTGATATCGTTCCGAGCAAGGTCGACGAGCATGACATGTTCAGCACGGTCTTTCTTGGAAGACAGCAGGGTGGCTGCAAGCTGGTCATCTTCTTCAGCGGTCTTGCCGCGCTTTACGGTGCCGGCAATGGGGTGGGTGATGACGCGACCCTTTTCGCTCTTGACAAGCAGCTCGGGTGAGGCGCCCACGATCTGGAAATCGACAAAGTCGATGTAGAACAGATATGGCGAGGGATTGACGGTTCGTAGATGTCTATAAATATTGAAAGCGTGCAGGTCAGTGGGGTGGGCCACGCGCTGCGACGGCACGGCCTGGATGATATCGCCGCTGAGAATGTGTTCTTTCAGAGCCGTGACGTGGGCCTCGTAACCGGCCTGTCCGATATTGGACTTGTAGATATCGTTTGGTGTGACCTTGGGCTGTGGAGGCTGGAAGTCGTCAGCTTTTTGTAACGTGTTGACAACCTCGTTGATGATGGCAGCGCCCTGTTCGTAGGCCCTGGGTAAATCAAACGAGGTTCGCTCCGAGTCGTCAATGTGGATGTTGTGAATGATCTGGATGCGTTGGAACACATTGTCAAAGGCCACAATGGTGTCAAACAGCATGAGGGCTGACTCAGGAAGACCAAGAGGGTCAGCCAGCTCACGCTTGGTTCGCGGCTCAAAATACTTGACACAGTCGTATGAAATGTATCCCACGGCACCGCCAGAAAGATTGGGCAGTACCGAGTCCTTCTTAGCCTGTCTGTAGGGCTTGAGCTCCTTCTCGAGCTCCGTTAAGGGGTCGACATCAGGGCCAAAGCCGTTGCCGGTTTTCAGGATCTTGCGGGGATTGACACCAATAAACGAGTAGCGATCCAGCTTCTCGCCTCCAATAGCGCTCTCGAACAAAAACGAAGCAGCAGGCAACCGCGACTTGTCGCCCGGGCGTGCAAGCTTGAGGTACGCCTGGTGCGGAGTCAGGGTGTCGGCCAGGATGAACGAGAACACGGGGTACGTGTTAGGCGGCAGCGCTGTCTCCTCGGTAGACTGCTGTTGCTGGGCCAGCTCGTCGTCGGCCCTGATCGTAGCCCGCAGGGCCTCCAAAGACGGCTGCAGTTCCACAGCCATGTTCACGCGCTAATACCAACGAATCAGCACAGAATGAACCAGTGTCAGAATAATCAATGCCAGAATTATTCAGTATCAGAATGAATCAATAGCCAGAATGAACTTACGCCGGAATTCCACACTCTCTCCAATTGCTCCCGCGCTCTCAGAATCAATGCACAGCGAGAAAAAACTCAACCAAGCAGAAGCACCAGCACCACAGATCAGCTGTCACAGACTGACTCACTCGGCACACAATCACTCGCACGTTATGACTGACTGACAGACTGATTCACCCCTTCTCCGTACGAGCCCGTGCATGAGATGTGATCGTCTGAAAAATCCCCTCTGCCCTAACCCAGACAGACATATAGCCGGTGCACGGCTGACCCAGACCAGTTTCTCAGGGGTGCCTCCTCCTCCCCTTACCAGGCCTCCCGCCAGCGCCAGCGCGGCACGAGAGTGTGGGGTTGCCTACACTGTCTCGTGAGCCCGCTTCCTGCGCGGCCAGGTTGGGACTGGGAGCGGCAGTGGGCAGGCAGCAGCTGGCGGTGGGCGAGAGACCGTACCCAGGGAGTGCAGCGCGCAGTGCGGGACGGAGGAGGAGGGGTGGTGGAGGAGGTGGTGTCGCATTTCCACAATTTTTTCTCCAATAACAAGCAAACGCACACCGACTTCTCCACGCGACTTTTTCGCATTGCCCGCTGGAGACCGCCGACCACGCCACTGATTACTCTACCCAGCCCGATACTGGCGCCAGACACGCTTGATTTGCCCGCGACCCCGCCCTCACTCCTGCCGCCCGAGCCACCACGGCCCCGACGTGATACGACCGGCCCATCGACCGACCGAGTGACCGAGTGACCGACGAGCCAGCCAGCCAGGCCGACAAGCACCCACAGGGACCCAGGCGACCGACCGACGACTGCTGCCTGTACCAGTGAACCGACATAGACGGCGAGCCCGATACTCAGGAGCGTTCTCCACCAACGAGCCGGACCAGATCAAGCCGACCAGCACCCCGCGGACCGCGAACCGCCAACCAACGAACAGACCGGACCCCACCCAGCACCACCCCACTAGTGTTGCTGCCGGCCGAACAATCAAGACAACATGGGCCAGATTCTGTCGCAGCCCGTGACTGAAAAGGTGAGTACTGAGTCTGGCTGGGCCCTCCCCCGAGCGGCGCCTCCGGCGGCCGGGGCGCTGCCCCGGACCCCGTGGCTCCTCGAGCGCAGCGAAGAGGAGAGCGTTGGCTGGCGGGGAGGGAGAGGGACAGTGGCGCTCCGTGAAGCGGAGCACAGCGGGGTCCG
>JAKTSR010000176.1:0-27116 GCA_030580325.1 Sugiyamaella sp. yHKS617 | reverse complement strand
GGAGTGGTTCGAGCGCAGCGAGCAGCGGGGTCTGGGGCAGCGCCCTGGTCCCGCCGGAAGGTAGAGCGGCGACGACACTTACTGTTCTCGCGGGCGTACTTCTCGATATTGATGGGCCGGATTTCTGCGAAGGACGGCAGTCTTTTGAAGGTAGAGGCGCTTCGACGGCCTGCGGTGAGGATGCTGGCAGCAGGGCCGAATGGCCGCTTGACTACCCGGAAGATCATTGCAGGGACAGCGGACAGAGCTTCGATCGTGACAGAGACTTATGCTCGCAGTGGGGTCGACAATTGGTCCAGGAATTGGGCGGGACAGTCCTGATTCAGGGCTGAAAGCTGAGACTTGGGAGCTGGGAGTTGGCTTGTACAGCTAGTCGCAGGCGAGGAAGTTAAAAAAGCAGAGAGATTATGGACGAGGGACCGCTAGCCGAGGATTCTTCGGCAGGTGTTCAAGTGAGGGTCGCAATTGTAATTCAATTGCAAGTCAGATCAATTGAGTCAGGGGATAACCACAATTCCAAGTGGCTGTTATAGGCTAGGTCATGGGGCATAGAGCGGTATTTATAGCGATCGCTGATGAGAGGTGGGGCTAGCCAGCTAGCGAGGGGTAGAGGAGTACCAATTAATCAAGCAGCAGATGCGCCAGCAGTGCATGCAGAGCTGCCGAGATGGCCTAGCGGTAAGTGGGGCAGATAAGTGCTCTGCGCTGCGAAGGCCTGCAGCGTGTGTGGGGATACAGCAGGCGGGGTACTGGACCGCTCGCAAAGGGCAACCTGTAAACAAGCAGCGGTGCCTCATAGAACAGGTACCATTGACGACAGGGCCAGAACCAGTCGGCTCACTGGCTCTGCTGTCACTTGGGAATTGGCCACCCGTCCTCGCTCCGAGCTGCTGGTTCGGCGCCTGACTTCCGACTATCGCTCCCGTCCGCAGCTTGCGCGGGCGGACATCTGGACCACGGACAGCAACCTAGCAAAGGCCATTGCGAGCTTATTCTCACTCTAACACCATCACAGACACAACCTCATCCCCCCGCTTCGAGCACGACGGGATGCAGATAGACTGGCCCTGACTCTGGATCAAGAGCGGCAGCTCGACCCTGGGGCGCTGGCAGACGCAAGGGGAAGACCTAATCGCTGCGAGCGGTCTCGTGAGCTCATCAGCTGGTGTCGATTATCATCGTCATCAGCATGCGTCTTATCGACCTCGACACCTCCTGTACGGCCTGGGCTGGGCGTGCCTCCGGCCGCCGGACGTACCACGGACCCGTTGTACTCCGCTTTGCGGAGCGGCCAGTCCCAGGGGACCGACTCGAGCGGAGCGAGAGGAGCCGGGGGGTTTGGGGCGCAGCCCCAACCGCCGGAGGCGCGCACCTGCCAGCCCAGAACCCACCCCACTCCACCCGCACGTGTATCGACAGCTAAAGCGAGTACCAGACGGTCCCCGCCAGGGGCTGGGGAGAGAAGGGAAGAGGGCCCTGAACCTGCGCCGCAGGGGCCGCACAGGTGGTTGGAAGATATGGCAATCATGAAATTTATATGCGAAGGGTAAAGCCAGGCGGATCGCGGCGTGTAACAGAGCGAGCGTATTGAACGTTGCTGGCAGGAGACAGGGATATTTGGCAGTGACACGTGTTTCTAGCGCTGTTCCTGGAAGTTGAAACGGGATTAGTTGGTCAGTTTGAGGTCACAGAGGTGATTCAAGAGATTGAGCCAGAAGATCACTCTGCACGCAGTATTTACTGAATTTCACAGTTGGTTGAGAATCAGGGCGATTGCTTGTTTGCTTGGTTTCTCAATTGCGGCATCGACCGAGATACGAAAGCGCATTTCTACTAGCGACTAGCGAGAAAGCAGGAAAACGAGAGAGCGAGAGAGCGAGAGATCCAGAGAACGATAGAGCCGAGTGCGAGAGAGCAAAAAAGCGTATAAACATGTCAGAAAGCGAACAGGTGCAAACGGGCGCTGCTAGCGAGCCACAGGACCAGGTCATTCTGGACCAGACACCAGAGCCTCAAGAGAGCCATGAGCCGACCACGGGCGAGAGCGAGCCTGCTGTGGACGCCATGAAAACAAGACTCAAGGAGCTGGAGGCTGAGGCCGAGAGGTTACAGGCCATGCAGTCGGAACTACAAAAAGAAGCATCGAACTTCGCCGAGGACAAGGTCGACGCCGACGCCCGTAGCGTGTACGTTGGTAACGTGGACTTTGGCAGCTCACCCGAAGAGCTGCAGCAGCACTTCCAGTCCTGCGGTACCATCAACAGAGTGACCATCCAGATTGACAAGTTCTCGGGTCAGCCCAAGGGCTACGCATATGTCGAGTTCGCTGAGCCGTCACTGGTGTCGCAGGCTCTGCTGCTCAACGGATCCGTCTTCCGCAACCGCCCACTGAAAGTGACCCCTAAAAGAACAAACGTGCCCGGCATGTCGGCGCGAGGCCGTGGCCGCGGCAGAGGCAGAGGAGGCTTCTTCCGTGGCGGCTTCCGGGGCAGGGGCCGGGGCTACCACCCTTACTGATTTTGATTTTTATTAGACTGTACCATACACACGAACCGGCGATTGTCTCCGATGGCTGGGCGCCGCCCGGACCCGCTCTGCTCGATGTGCGAGCGCCAGATAGAGGCCCATCCTGCGGCAGCTTCAGGCGGGGACGTGCCTCCGGCGGCCGGGCGCTGCCCGGACCCGTAGTGCTCGCTGCGCGAGCGCTGGGGCCTCTGGGAGTGGCTCGACTCGAGCGCAGCGAGAGGTGCCACGGGATCGGTTTTGTTTTCGTGCCTCTCTGCCCGGACAGACTCAGGGCAGTAGAACCAGAAAACGCGATGGGCTCGAGCGGAAGGATAACCTCTTAGTAGCAGTTTTATTTCCTAGCAATTTTATGATTGTTAAAACTTCACCAGGTGGTCACTTGCATGCGCTCTGGGCGACCGGAGTCAGCTCTATCGCGAAGCTGGATCAAGAGATCTGGAGCCACGCCCAACCGTCGGTGGCTCGCCAGAGGGGAAAACTCACCGACGTTGTCGCTGAGTTTCATTGCATCAGTAAAACCACGAAATGGCCTCGATTGGGCTGCTTCCCGGCCAGCCCTGCCCGCTAGGCCCAATAATCCACATATCCAAAGTCTCCCGCGCAGCGGGAGCAAGGGGTCTGGGGCTACGCCCCAGCCGCCGGAGGCGAACGGGCTTATAGAGCGAGCCAGCCCTTTTCGCCGAGCGGTTCGCGCCGCCAGCCCAGCATGAACTTCTCGGGGCGGGCGGAAGTGACAGTGGAAGCGTCCGGGTCAGTGGCCACAATGTATGCGATCTGCCAGACGTCTTTTGGCAACAGTGGCGTGACCGGGCTGTTAGGGGACGCGGTAGTGAGCCAGCCTGCGCCAGGGAGTAGGTCGACCGTCTCGAGGACCATGGTGTTGTGCGAGACATTTTCGATTTCCGCTTCGAAGGTGTAGGCAGACTGGTTGCCATTGATGAACGTGACCTTACCTCGCACTTCCAGCGCCTGTGAAGCGATAAACTCATTACGTTTGTAGAACTTGACGATGGGGTTCGTGATGGGATTGTTATCGGGCGGGATTGACGAAGACGCTCTCTCAGGAGCTGCTGATACGGATTCAGCCTCTGCACTTGAATTGCCTCTATTCTCGCCACTAGCACCGGCAGTTTTCGTTTCTTGGTTGTCTTCCAGAGACTCGTAGACCTTGGGCCTGTAGGAGATGGACGTGGACAGGCTGTGTGGCCCTGAGTCCTTCGGCTCGTAGTGCACAGTGAACTGAGTAGACTTGCCTGGCTCCAGAGTCAGCTCCGAAATGCCAGGCTGGTCCGAATGGACCAGCACTGTCTCTTTCTGAGACGGTGTCACGATAAACACGCTCAGATTGACATGCACAGGCTGGGTCGACTCCGAGTACACAGACACCAGGCACGACAGCTTCTCGCCCACATACACATTGAACGACGAAGGTAGCTCCACCACCGTCGACGGGGCCTCCTTCAATATCTCCGTCCGCCCCAGCACCGGCCGTGACAGCTGGAGCACCTTCAGGCCCACCAGATGCTTCCTCGACGAACTCGACATGCCCCTCGTGATCGGATCACTCGTACGAAAACTGAAAAACCAGGGGTCAACCTTCCACTTCCACCTCCATCGACATCACCGACTACCCTAGCCCTGTTTCATTGGGCCCCAGGTGCCTCAGGCGGCTCCACTCCCGGGAGGCGTGTTCCCTCCTCGAGCGGGAGCGAGAAGAGCATCGGGGTCCGGGGCAGCGCCCCGGCCGCCGGAGGCACCTAGGCGGGCGGGGGAGTCACACGAGCCATGTCCGCACTGGGTGCTATCTTATCGGACCCTGCAGCAGTGGGTGTCCTGATCAGCTGGCTGCGAGCACGCGGCGGGGTGTGCGACGCATGGAATGTTTTGTGGGATGACGTTAGCGGGATGGACTTGCAGCGCAGCGGGGTCGCTCGTTCTCGAGCGAATGAAGCGGGGGCGGCACCGGCAGCTTAAGGTTCCTTGCTGCGGGGTCGCTGCTGGGCTGTTGTGCCAGAGGCTGCCGAAGCTGGTGGTGAACTGGCTGCTCCTTCTGGGTTTGAGAGGCGGGCGCTGGGCTCGTGCTACGGGCGCACTCCGTAGGTGTGGGTACTGCTGCTCTCGGTCGACGCACACTGATACGAGCCGATCGCGCAACACACGGCGGGCTCTGCAGCCGCTGTGAGTGCTATGCACTCGCGAGAAGCGGTTAAATCTGATGAACGAAATCCCGCTAGGGCCCAGGCAGGGTGTCCGGAGGGTCAATCGCCTGATGGGCCTGGGCCCGCGCATTTTCCCTTGGATTCCCTCCGGTCCCAGAGCTCTACCGGCCGGCGGGCTGCTGCTCTGTCCAGCGGGCTCGGCAGCAGCACCGCCATCGAACCGACCGGTACGTGCGTGTGCAGATAGCGCAAGCGATGTTCGATCTCTCATCAGCATTCCTCGTGCCCGAGCCCGGGGACCGGGGACATGCCTCCGGCGGCCGGGCGCTGCCCGGACCCGTGGCTCCTCGAGCGCAGCTCGAGGAGAGGCCATTCCCGGGGCCAATTTGCGGAAGGCCCACACGCGGTCAACATGCGGCGCCGGGGAAGTACGCAACATGTTGACCGCGTGTGGGCCCTTCCGCAAATTGGCCCTGGCCCCGGGAATGGCCTCTCCTCGAGCGCAGCTCGAGGAGCCACGGGTCCGGGCAGCGCCCGGCCGCCGGAGGCACGCCCCCAACCGGACACTGCTGCCCAGAAAGCCGCAATGGGCCTCAGTAATAGCCTCTCCTCTCGCTGCACTCGAGGAGTCACGGGCCCGGGCAGAGCCCGGCCGCCGGAGGCGCCCCGCCCCGGCCATCAGAGCAGGCCGCAGGGCCGCCAGGTGCGCTGAGAGTGGAGAGTGGTTTCCCCCCCCCTGTACGCAGAGAATTGACTTTGCAGGAAAAAGCACTGTTAGATAATGTCAACAGCTTGATCGGGAAGGGATCGAATGCGAGTTACGTAACAGGTGGGACCCTTGCCCATCCACGTTGCCAGCGAGGCAGGCGGATCACACGGAGAGCTAATACTGCGAGAGCCGGGCCAATGCTTGGTAAACAGGCGTCAGCGGCCGTGCGGTACGGCCGGTGTGCAGCAAGGAGCTGCTGCTGGCGCAGCCCGGCCTGCCTGCTACCTGCCTGCCTGCCGTACTGAAGTGCGTGGGCTTGCGTTTCTGCCAGACATAATAGCCTGAGATTACCAGTTGGTTTTAGTTCCCATTTTGAGGGGAAATGGCTTGTTGATCTGGGACTTTTTCGTTTTGAAATTTCACCTGCTCCGAAGCCCGCTTCACGGAATCCGTGCTCGTAATTGTGAATTGGTTGCTGGCTTGACTCTGGCAAGCTGAGTGTATCCCCCTGTTTGTTATCGATTGCTCGTCTGTTTATCGGTTTTGTTCAACGGACCCGCGCTTGATCTGGTGGTTCCAGGTCCTCACTGAAAATCGGGATTTTTGCCGTGGTAATCCCTCTGCCTTTTTATCTCCGTTTTCAATTCATTTTCTGCTCTGGTTCGCTGCATTCGTTCCTAGCTGGTTCGACGTGGATTTGAACTCTCAAAACTCGCCTGATTCGGCTCGTTTGTTCCGAATACGCCTGATCCTACATCTGCGTGCCATTGCGCTGTTCACCGTTTCACGCTTCACGCTTCACGCTGTTCAGGCTGTTTGCGCTGTTCAATTGAACACTCCCGATAAATCTGGTTTTGACATTTTGCTGTTCTTACTTCTGTCTCTTTTCGCGCTTCACTCCTATCCTCTCTTGTTTCTTGTCGCTTCGGAACGATCCGACTGTTTACTCCGTCTGCTCTGCATAGTGCGAGTGCAAGTTCCAGTGCCCATCGAGCCCGACTGTGTTTTCGACATTCGAATCAGCCGTCAACAGCATTGACTGTTTATTCTCAATTGCTAAAATTATATATCCCGGTGGTCCCACCGCGTCTAGACAGCCATGGTTTCCTCGCTTGTGTTACCGGCTCCTAGGTCGTCTGATCTACTGTTGCGTGACCGCTCATCCGATCTCATGTCTCTGAGGACTGGAGCTATAAATTCGACCAGCCCGAGAAGTTCGGGTCTTGTCCCAGTCAGCACGGTTGGGGCTCCTGGCCCCGGCCTGGCCCGCGCCGCCGGATCCGGATCTGGCTCCGACTTGGAATCAGCTAATTCGGATCGCGTGTTGGGTGCTGATGGGGTTTCTGGTGTCGACGCGGGCGTCGTCACGGCGACCTCAACTGTGAACTCAAGCGCAAACCCAAACGCAAACCAAAGTGCGGGCTCAAGTGCGAGCCCAGGTGCGAGCTCAAGTGCGAGCTTAAGTGCGGGCTTAAGTGATGGCTCAAGAGCAGACTCAGGTGCAGACTCAAGTGCAAATGACACCTCGATCGCGATATCCAGTGCCATTGCTGGTGCCAGTGTGAATGCGAATGCGAATGCTAATCATAGTCCAGATGCCGAGTACGGTGCTACTCCCCCCTCAACGGCGGAGTCTACGATGGCGTCTACTCCGGCGCCCACGGCAAGTTCAAATTCGACTTCTGCATCGACTCCTCAGCCCGTAGCTGACAATTCGCACTCACTTGCAGACCATGTGTCGAACCTGACTTCTGAAACTTCTGACCCTCTCCCGGCTCACGCGCTCTACTCCCCACAACGCATCTCCACTACTGCTACCAGTTTCAAAAATTCTCCTCTGATAGACTCTGGCCATTCGGATGCTAATCTGTCTTCCCCTGTGCACACTAGTATACAGCACTTGCCTCCGCCCACTGTATCCCTTCTCTACCCAGATACTGCTCCAAGAGAAACTTGGCGGCCACAGCTGGATGCCTGGATGAAAAAGAATCATCCGTCCAAGCTGAAAGAGCTGTCGCAGATATCCCACCCGTGGATCCACGAAAAACTGCCTTCTGTGCCTGTGATTCTGCCCTCGCGTTCGCACCAATCCCATCCTCATTCCTCAACCACGTCCATTTCCTCCAGCTCCAACCGTGACTCCTCTGTGCCGTCATCCGCCTCCTCTTCCTCTTCAATTTCCTCTTCCTCTTCGGCTCCTGTAGTTCCTTCGGCACCTTCTTCAGCCTCCTCGACATCGTCTCTGTCGAGCTTCCTGACTCCGTCGGGCACACATTCGAGCCATTCGTCTGCTCCATCCGTTCACTCGCCAGAGACGTCGCCTCACTACCTGTCGGCAACGCTTTCGACGACAACCATTTATGGCAAGGCCGGTCTCTCAAAAGCGTCATCATCCAACTCCATCCTTCCCCTGTATGCCTCTTCGGCCTCTCACGAGCGCACATCCTATCCTGCTCCGATGTCTGTCACCAGCCAGTATTTGACACCGTCAATGTCACTTTCTAGTACGCCGTCGTCTTCGATAACACCACTGTCGAGCTCTGTGCCGACCAACATGTCGTCATCCTACCATCGACCTCAAAAAGTCGCCCGCCGAGCCTCGTACTCGGCCTCGGCCTCAGCCACGTCTCATTCTAAACCATACTCGCGTCCAAGTCATTCGTCCGCAGGAAGTGTACTTAGCCAAGACGACGACGAACGCGACGAACATGCCCATGTCCACAACCCAAAGCTACCGTCGCCGCCAGAATCACCACAATTGGCTGCTAACACCAATGTTCAGATGACGCTGGAACAGTA
Source organism: Sugiyamaella sp. yHKS617 (assembly GCA_030580325.1). Taxonomy (NCBI): domain Eukaryota; kingdom Fungi; phylum Ascomycota; class Dipodascomycetes; order Dipodascales; family Trichomonascaceae; genus Sugiyamaella; species Sugiyamaella sp. yHKS617. The sequence goes on along the minus strand of JAKTSR010000176.1, from coordinate 18,923 downwards.
TTCGAACTCCATCAAAAGACGCTGTATATCATGTGGATCCGATCAGTCGCCTTGCTGGCGACCCTCATGGTCTGCTAGTGCTGGCCAGCTCTGCAATTCCTGCGGCCTGCGCTATAAAAAAACCGGTGCTCGATGCCTTTCTGCCAAGTGCGGCCGTATTCCCGCCAAGGGAGAATGGGCAGCCATGAAGTCGGTAGCTGTAAGAGTCGGTGGACAGCTGCACTATTCGTGTCTGTGGTGTGGAGAAGAAGTCGAAGTCATGCCCAGGGGCTAGCCCGCTCGCCCTGATTTCTCAAAAATGGACGCCATCCCTGCTATCCGCACCTGTACTATCACGACTGACCGGTCGTCACCTGTTTATTATCTAATGCTTGATGTTTTTATGTATTACCTTCTGTTCTTTGTTTACGTTTGATCCTGTTTTGCTTCGTTACTCCCCTTCAGGTTTTTATTGGCGCTTTACTGACTATTTAAATATTTAAAACAAGAAACTGCAATTTTCTTTATCACTCACGCTCTCGCTCTTGCTCTTGCTCCCTCTATTATGTTGTGTTGCGAACGAGAGCATAACCATAAGCTTCCAATATTCGATTGGCAAATACGCCTGCTTCGTTATTTGCTCCAGTCAGCTGCCTTTATATATATATATATCATCTCTTGTTTTGTTTTTTTTTCTTTATCCATGTGCATGGTCCTGCATGATATATGCACATTGATAAGTGATAAGGATACACAAGGGCGGCTGCCATGACGACCATTTCGCTGGGCACAGAGCCCTCAACGTCGCAAAGAATGAGTACCTCTGCCCGATTTTCGGCCCTGGTTAGAGCGAGGCCTGCGCGCCTCCGGCAGCTGGTGGCGTTGCCCCAGACCCCGTTGTGCTCGCTGCGCAAGCGCCAAGTCTCTTTGCTATGTGCCCGGCGTCAACGATTCTGGATGTTCCTATCTCTGAAGATCGCACAAGGCCGCGGTACAAGGGACGAGAATGATTCACCCCCTGTTCTCGCGTGCAATAGCTTGCTGTCTGCTGCGACATCCAACCACATTCAACCGCATCGAACCAAAATTTTCTACAACTACCAGAAGGCCATGTTTCTAGATAATAACCATCTTAGACCTCTGGCTCTTCGGCTATGCTCCTCGGGCCCAATTTTGTCTCCCAGGGGACCTGAAAGGACCTGAAATCATGAAACTCATTGCCCAGTCTCGTGACTGGCCCATATAAGAATATCATGTTCACCAGATGCGAAGGTGCAGATCATTAGGACTGTCAGATCTGGTTTTGCTCAGCTCCAGGAATCTAGAACTGGCAACTTTGTTGCGAAAATATCTCATCTGCAATGTCAAGCAGTCCTCTGGAGTCGCCCAGCGGCATACGTATTGGGGATGACGGCTCCAGGTTTGTCGGCGGATCCGTGCGCAGTGACGGAACTGTCCGCAAGACTATCAAAATAAGACCTGGGTTCGTTCCCGCTGAAGATGTTCCAAAATATGTGATTCGCGCCCGAAGACAAGGGGACCCCGCTGATTTGGGTCCAAGGTCTGCTCATGATGGTCAAAAGGCAAGAGCGCGGCCCAGCCCTGCCTTTAGCTTGATCACGAAAACTCTCCAGGACAACCGGGCCAGCGAGAGGCCAGCTAGCAAAATACTATCACGGCCTTCGGCTGGTGAGAAAGATGAGCATGAAGATCTTGTTACTGCTCTCTCCAGTATTTCGATCAACGACAGTTCATCTCATGTGAATTCGGATCTAGACAAGAAACCGCTGTCTCGTGGCAGCGATAAATCTGATAATAGTCTCGCTAGAAAGATAGCAGTACCCAAACTGACGACTTCTAGAGCAGGGCCAGTCCCAATGCAGAACCCAAGCGAAGTGTCTGGGTCTGGTAATAAAGAGGTATGTGTAAACGCAACTAAATCTACCGAGGAGACTAAGAACCAGATCGAGAAAGTTGATGAAGCAACTAAAATGGACCCAGGAGCGAGACCGACATCAGATCCAGAACAGTCACAAACATTTTCTAAAGGCCAACTCGAGAGTCGCATCGATGATTCAGGCGAATCCCATTCCAGTGGGAATTCTCCCCGAGCGGAGCTCGAGAAGCCTCGGGGTCTGGGGCAGCGCCCCAGCAGCCGGATGCAACCCCCGATTGCAGACGATCCATCATCCGAGTTAACGGTTGAAAAAAAATCTCAAGCCCGTTATGTTCCTCCCTGGAAGCGTAACAGCGAGACAAAGTAGGGTCCTACTGATAGAACGATTTGTAAAGATTACTATTTATTATAAACTAACTTTGGTGATAAATCACAAACAGAAGGGAAGACACAGACAAAAGCAAAATAATTTCTAGCGCGATATGATACACATAAGAGCATTGATTCGTTAATTCGTAGCGTAATTTGTTTAGATGAACTGATTCAGATAGAAGCAGAGCAAGAGAACCGATAGGGAAAGCGACGAGGCTCTTGGTGATGACGCTCCGCCTTGGCTGGGTGGGATAAGTGCTGTGTCGGTAGTAGACGGTAGCTGCGTAATAGAAGTGACGGCGGTGGGTGTCGAAGCTGTGGTATGAGATGCAGGGATAAGGGGAGAAGTAGAGGTGAAAGGTGGACTCGAAGTAGTGGAAGAGGAAGTAGTGGTGGAGGTACTAGAAGTAGTGCCTGAAGGTGGTGGTGGGGGTGGAGTTGAACTTGTAGACGTCGTCGAAGGAAGGGACGAGGAAGTGGAAGTGGAAGTGGAAGTGGAAGTAGAAGTGGAAGTAGAAGTGGAAGGGGAGACCGTACTGGACTCGAGTGACGAACTTGAAATAGTTGGTGCTGGAGGGGGCGGTGCGCTGGATGTAGTAGGGGGTGGTGGTGGGAGAGAGCTGTAGCTAGTTGTGCTTGAACTGGAGCTAGAAATGGCAGTAGAGCTGGGACTAGGACTCGGACTGGGTGTGGTGGTCGTCGATGGTGGGGGTGGAGCGGAGCTGGAAAAAGAAGTCGAGGTGGATGAGATTAACGAGCTGGTGGATACCAACGTGGTGGTAGAGCTGGAAATGGAGCTCGACTCGGTCGTGCTGCTGATGGTGCTGGAGAACGGCTCGATGGAAGTAAATAGAGCAGATGAAGACTGTGGAGGAGGAGAAGATGAGGGAGGAATACTAGTCGAAGATGGATCTGGTGTTGAAGCAGGAGCGGCACTGTCAGTAACAGCTAGTGCATTCAGAGGAGGAGCGACAGCGTTTCCATTGACTGTGCCACCAACAGACTTGATAGACTGCCACTGTCCACTTTCATCGCCATATTCGTACTCGCTGCCAGTTGAATAGTCGACATAGTAGACAGATTTAACGTAGAAGGTGAAAGGGCCAGCAGCATAGTTGATAGGGCCCCCTGCCCACTCGATAGTTCCAGGAGGATTACTGGGGTCACCACCAGCCCAGGCTCCGATTCGGAGCTTCATTGGAGTCTGTGGGTAGCCTTCTGGATTATTGCTTTCAAGGACTCGAACTGGAGCCCCATCCAGGTACCAAGTCGTCTGATCAGCATTCCAGTCCACGGTGTAGTTGTGAAACGATCCCACTGGATTGTTGACTTCATGGAACTCGCCGCGGTCAAAGGTGGTGGTCTGGCCCTTGGAAAAGTAGTTTGACTGGAACTGAGTATTGTCGCTTCCAATCCATTCCATGTCAATCTCATCCAAATCATCACTCTGAAGAATGACACTAGAGACCATACCTTGGCCAGGAGCGGCCTGTAACACCACCTCAATTCGGCCGAACATGATGTAGTCATTGGAAGCTAGCGTTGGATTGTCGCCCTGCTGGGCCACTGTGAAACCCACCCCCAGATCATTGTAGGAGATTTTGGCAGGAGCCGTCAAAGCAGAAAAGCTTTCTGAGGGGCCCTGAGTGAAATCCACGAACAGTGCACTTCCTAGCGCAGGATCGGCAGGACAATCATTAGAGCTCAGTGGGTTGCATGACGTGAAGGTCTGTGCGTAGACGTGCGAAGATGCGTCAAAAATGACCAGGGCCACAGTAGATAGAAATGGAACTTTAGGAACCATTGGCTTGTAACGAACTTTATAGTTGGTGTGCGAGAAAATGATAATAATGAGAGGAGAATAATGAATTAAAACGACCGGAAACCACTGACCAGAAGGGAAACGGACAATTAATCTAAGTTTTAAGCGAGGGTCAGATTGAAATGATCTGATGATAGATGCTAAGACAGAAGAGAAATCTGGGCCAATTTATATTCAGGACAAGATTAAGTTCCAGGATTGCTGTTAGTACTGTTGTGAATGAAGAAATTAAAATATAACACCTCAAGCTCCAGATGGATCCTATTTATATATATAGGGCTGCAGGGGTGCACAGTCACTGCCTAGATCTGGGTCAATAACCCCAGTTCAGAGCACCCACACCCTGGTTAAATCCATTGACATGCTGCGCATTTGCCTGTCACCCCGGACAACGTAAGAGATATCAGGCTTGTGCTAACAACCCTATATCTCGGGCCAACCACTCGTATTATCTCCCGTTTTATGCTGCCAGCGCTTTTGCCGTATTGGCCGCAGTTTCCGCAAGGCACATGTTGTGATAATCTACGCACTATTTTCGTCACAAGGTCCATGTATTTTTAGTTTCGTGATGCTATCTTTTTTTCTTTTTCATGTAAGCTTCCCGCAGATATGCCCCGTGCTGCTGCGCATGTTGATGCAGTTCTCTGCAGTGTGCATCGCAAATTGCCGATCTTTACTTGCGGCCGGTAGGGCCAAAAATAATAGAAGCTTCAAATAACAAGGTACAATCCCTGTTATATCCGCAGATATTCCTATCTCTATATCACAGTCACGCGTGTATGTAGTCACGAAGATAGATGTGCTCTGAAATACCTTGGAAGAACAATCTACGTACGATACATGAGTTTCACTTCTCGCCGGCAGTCCTGACAACATCAGAAGTGACGCTTCAAGGAGCGAGCTTTAACTTCGGCAAATTAAATCAAGGGGCAGGAATAATATTATTTCGCTAATGCTTTTAGCGCCATACCTTGTAATTTGAACCTAGTGTGCTGCATTTTGGTAAAATATAGACACAAAATAATCACATAATACTGCGGCGATGCACCAATCGCAATCCACTGTTGAGTCTCAAGGTGGCTCCATGCTGCTCTAGCTCATGATTCTAGCTCTCTGTCCACAGACCCCGCCCCTTGATTAAAAGGCAGCTGTTAAGTGCGGCCGTGCTCGGAGCCTGCCAGCCTGCAAGCCAGCCCCGTCGTTTAATTAGCGACTGCAGCTGCATCTGCATGGCGCATGATGGCCGACAACGGTCTGATCTCCCGTGCTATATACGAACGATGCGATTGCAATGAACTATTTATAACTGGGAAACATATTCCTTGGATATAATATTTTCAGCACCAGAAACAGGCGCCGGTAGCGTAGTATGCTCTAGAGCGCCCAAGCCGGCCGGTGCACGGGCTGCAACGGCTGAGCACCTCTGCTGTTTTGAGCTGAGAACCGAAATCCAAATGGAACCTAAAACGACGGTTGACATATGTCAAACTTTGTTCTCAGCGCACAGTCCAGGATCAGCGAAAGGGGCAGACATGAAACCAGGGAGACACGAAACCAGGGACCCCGGTGGCTGAACTCCAGTCCCTTTTGACAGCAAGCGAGCCGGGAGCGTCCTGCCGCCCCGGACCCCGTAGCTTCTCTCGCTGCCCCCTCAGAGTCCACTCTGGGGTGTGATTCCCGTGACTCACCAATCCCGGGAGCGGTCCTCCTCGTGCGTAGCGAGAGGAGCTACGGGGTCCGGGGGCAGCGCCCCTGCCGCCGGAGGCACGCAACGGTCTTTTCTGGGGAAGTCAGAGCGTGTGTGTGCTGTGTCGTTAATGCAAAAATGGTGTAATAAATAATATATGCTATGCTATAAGAATCTGTCCCGGTGAATCCAGGTCAGGAGTGTTTGTTCCTCCATTCGCGCTGCCTCGAGGTCGCTGGCATCTATGTGGTCGTCATTGTCATCTTCGGGGCCGTCTTCAGTAACATCGTCAGCGCAGCTGGAGTAGTTACGCGAAAGCTTGTCTTCGTTTATAGATATTTCCTCTTCCTGCTGGACGGATAGCAAGACGTTTTCAAGGTTGGTGCGCAAAGTTTCTTTGCTCAGGACTGTGGAAGGGTGATTGGGCTTGCTGAATTCCATATGCTGATGTATTTTATACTCCAATTTCCAGTCAATATTTCGACGAGAAACCTGTTCATGATAATTTTGCGGGTAGCGGAACTGATACCGTTCACGCGTTATACTGGGAACGCCCTCGTGTCGTATCCCGTCGCCCTCTAGTTCCTCAAGGACGGTTATCTCTATGCCATTGGCAGTACAAATTTCTCTCCAAAAGTTTGATTGATTGTACTTCTGTTTACGTGTATCTCCGAGATAATCTATTGCAAACGCTATGTCGTTCGTCGACACTATAGTCTGTGCGAGCCCACGATAAAAATCGACGGCATTCCACATGCTCTGGGTAAGTAGCAGCCTGGTATGCTTTGTGATGATCTCTTCGAGATATCCGACGGCTTCTGGCGAGATGGTCTCGAGTTCCGCTTCATGCTCTGCCCCGCTTGGAGCTTCCGACTCAGCAAAACTCTCTCGACTATTTCGGAAGAGCTTATTTATAATGTTAATTGCTTCTGAAATATTGAGGAGAGGAGCATTTTCATCAGACATGGACTGGCTGTCGCCATTTCTACCTTGAAGAGCAGCCTGACATTCGCCTCTCGACCCTGTCTCCTCGATCCTAGCACTTTGCTGTTCCAGCAGAATGTTATTGATGCTGTTTGCCATGGAAGTTTCAAGCTCAATCCACGATTCATCCATTTCATAGGCAGCTGGAATGTCTACATACGAAACAAACAGTTGCTTCTGAAGCGCATTGCTCATGATCGACTTCTGTTGCCGCAGATGTTCCACACAGCCTCGAAGAAGATTATAGTACGCTTCGCACTCAATCACAGACTTCGTACCGATAGCATTGGCAATGTCAGCCATGTTGTTACGAGACTTCCGTGCTAGAAATGTGAAGAATTTCTCTTTTTCCTCTTCAGTCCAATCCGACTGGGCTATAATCTCATCTGGTGAGACTTGCTCATCTGAAACCTGAATTTCCAGTTCCGAATCATTTTCCTCGACAATTTCGACCTTGATATTGCGAGCTTCTGGGCCTCCGTTGACTTCGGCTTCGTATATTTTACTCACACGTTCGCTGCTCGGACTTTCAGCTTCATGTTCTATTTCGCGATCAGTCTCCGAATCACTGTTTTCTTCTGCAGTACAGAAACTGTCGTCATTTTCTTCTGAATCGTCCGATTCTGTTCCAGCTTCTATATTGTTCCCGTTTTTGAATTGCACTTCGGGTGCGAGAGATGTGTCTGTCTGTTCTGAACGACAACCATTGGTCTCCTCCGACTTGACGACTGCTTCATCCGTTTCACTATCTACTTCAATAACGCCATCGGTAATGCTCATGTCTCTAAACCCACTACCCACCTCAATACCAGTGAAAAAGTCCACAGCGTCACTATTGAACACTGTGAGATATCGAGAGATCTGCTGGCTACGGAGAGTACTCCATTTTGATTTACGACGTTTATGGCTTTTTCGAGGCGACCGGCTGCCATTGTCTACAGCGGACAAAGGTCGCTTCGTTCGCACCATAAAGAATTCTTAAAATCTCGAGAGAAATGCGTCATAGACAATGCTGGTACTAATGGTGGTCAATGGCGGAGAGTAGATCGAATTATAAATTTACTAGCCGCGTAAGCCCTGCATAGCTTCATGGCGATCTTTTCGACCTTTTCACTAAAAAATAAATTTTTGTAGCCGTGCGTTCTACCACCTGTTCTACGAAAATCGAGTGCCTGTTCTCTGGTCTGTTCTCTGGGGATGCTGTCTTTAGGAGGAACGACCGGTAGGGTTGTCAGGCTTCTGTCAAACAGAGCTCAGGTAGGCAGGTATCCGGCTAGTGGACTCATACCCCAGAAGTGCAACATCGATGTACGATTTACAGGCCAAAGATGGAATTCAGAATCCAGGCTTGATCCACGGAAACAATTAGACTCAGTATCCAATGGGAGTATCAGAAGCAGTGATATTGAGACTTCCAAGAGCGTTTCCGGGGAAGGAAACGGGACTAGTGACAGCTCTCTGCTGAATCACGAGCCATATTCAAGCCAAGTTTCAAACCAACATGGACCCGCTATCGCGGAGAAATTTGAGGACTCAACAGACTTAGAAAAATCTTCAAATGCTTCGGACAGTATGGCGGACTCCGTCTCTTCCTCAGAATCGTCATCTGATACGACGCCCGCAGCGATTTCCAAAACTAGAGGCAAGAAATTACCTCCTCCACCCCAGGAGTATATCATTCTCGGAGCTCGGTCATCCCGAGTTATCCCAAAGCATAGACGACCTACTCAAAACCTTGCGAAGGAAATCAAAGTAGACGAACTTGATGAGCAGAGGAAGCAATTGCTGGTATTTACTTCGGATGTCTCTATCGGCACCGTCATTGCAAATATCGACCGTATGAAGCCATCTTCGTCCTTACTTTCGCTCAAACGATACAACCAATTAGAAATCGACCTTAAAAGAAGTTTTGCAGTAGCTCAGCTACGAGAGTACATCCGTGAAAAGTCAGAGTCGCGCCTTCGCTCGTCGGGAACCAAAGCCCAGCTGATTAATGTCATCCTCAAGTCACTCTGGAAAGTCGTTGCGAGCGAATCAGTCAGTGAGTCGTCAGACGTCATTGTCGAAAGAACCTTCCAGCTGACTAGAAGAGAGTTATTTATTATTGTCTCACAGAACAGTAAATTACCGCGTTCTTGGACTAAATCAGGCGCCAGCATCGTAATTTTGGGTGACGAGCAAAAGATTATCGTTCGTGCTACAGCTGACACTTGTAACTGGATCATGGCATCTCTCCATAAAACGCTCCAAAAAATTGAAGATACTGATATCGACTTTTCCTGCCTCGAGCCATTTGCATCTATTAATGATATTCCCCTTGACCAGATTCAAAGACTGTCCGACACCTACCTTCGTTATCAGCAGTCCGGAAGCTCACTGGTTGCTTCATCAAAATCTAAGGATCATGCCGACCATGCTCGCCGACTTATTGTGAATGCCTCTGGGTTTGCACCTAGATCCTCTATTAACTACGTCTACGACAATTCCAAGACGACTCCGAGATCCCTTTCTCGTATCATTGACGACGACGCTATGGCATGGAACGAACGGTCTCGCGTCTGGAAGAGAGCCAAGAAAGTTCGATCAAAAGACGCATTTACCTCATTTGAGAGATCTCGGGATCTTTTTTCTCAAGAGAAGAGCATAACTATCGCCCATGGAAAAGTTAATAAGGAAGTAGCTGCTCCAGAACGTATTAGCGGTTCTTACGAAGATGCTATCTCCAGTTTGTTATTACGAAACATAAAACATTCTAGCCCTGACAACCAATTAACATTTACGGCTACGTTTGGCTATCTTCTTCATGAAACTTCCGATAACACTCCTAAGAACTTGGTAGGTGGTATAAACCGTACGTTTCTGTCCAATGCACCGTTCGTATTTCAGCGATGCTCGGAGCTTTCTCTATACCATGCCGAGATCCACCACGACCCTTCAAAACCTCCGCCAAAACCGAAGCCGTCCCCAGATTCTAGAATTAGCACTTCAACTTCGAGTGCGTGGAACAAACTTCTGAATAGCGCTAAATTGCTCTCAGATTCCGTTCCCATAGAAGATGGCTCTATCGACTCGATTAATGATTCTCATGCACTATTGGAAGATGACAATATGAGACTGGTGCAGATAAAATTCATTCCATCACCTTTCCATGTCAAAGATTTAAAGACTCTCCAAGAACTACCACCGGTTGAAATGTGGTTTGAGCTGAAAGAAGATTCTGACGAATGCGATCTCGACACTCTAAGGCTCGTTACTGCAGAGCAGGAAACGAGTTCCGTTTTATCACTACCAGACTATGAGACCGATATCAAATTCTCGGCTACAAGTGCCAGGTTTTTGGATCATAGTGAACAAGAGGGAGTTACACAATTTAAATACCGTGCACAGCTAGGAATTTCAGGCAGCCGGAAAATTTACGTTCCCAACGAACTGAAACTTAAGCTTCCTGATTCCGACGAGGAGTTGACGTACCTTTATCAGTCGATGTGCTACAGAAGACAGATTGATCTTGGATATAAGGGGCATATTTTGCAGTTGTCGTCTCTTGAATCTGGTGGTTTTGGTGGTAGACGAACCGAAGCGAATTTGGTTTTGGACTTTTCTGATGGCGTTGAAAACGTTTCTGAATCGGAAGTCAAGTCTTTCGTCCGTGACGCTTTGGAATTCTGCGAGTCCCTTAGGAGACGCTCCATCCACTTGTAAATAACAACTGTATATACTTTTTAAATTACCTAATACGATCAAAACTTTCGCATCTTTAACATCTTCAAACATCATTTATTACTCATACTAATTATTCATCTACAACATTAATTTAGAGCACGCCTGTTACTCTACGAATAGTTCTTCTAGCATTCGATCCAGTTACAACAATCTTGCCCTCTTGTTCAAGAGAACGTAGAGCATTACCTAACTCTAAGTTCTCAATTCTACTGGGAATGATATCTCCAACCAATCTTACCAGCTCATCATATCTCAAAGTACCGCCGGCACCATTCCTGGCAATAGCAGTATCCATAATCGACAAGAGATTGTCTTTAAGATCCACTCTCAACCTTCTTTGAGCTGACGAGGTACCGGTCTGAACCAAATCCATGTCAATTGTTCCAGTAATCGGATCCATTGCATATTCTTTGATTGCACTTCTGATCAGACGAACTGCCTCAGAGACGTCATCAGCGGTGACAACTTCGGACAATCTCATCTTAGCATGCGCTTCGGAGAGACGAATCATACTTTCCAGTTGTCTGGTAGTAGCAGTGATACGCTTTTCGGCAGTACGAGAATCTTCACCGAGCTTTCTCATGCTGACATACGCCTTGACGAGTTCTTCCTTTGCTTCAGGAGTAATTTGAGGTTGCAGGTTTTTGGCGTAGGAGATATACAGAGTTAAGAATTCCACTGGAAGAATTTCACGACTGGATCCATTCTCGGGAACATCTTCAGCATACATTCTGGTCAAGTGATTTGCCAGGTGCCTGTCAGCCTGGGCATCGATCTTATCAATCATGAGATAAACAAGGTCGAAACGAGATAGCAAAGAAGGAGGCAGATCGATGTTTTGCGGAACTGAAAGGCTTACATCATATTTCGAACCAATAGGATTTGCAGAAGCAAGAATGGAAGTACGGGCATTGAGAGTGGTGATAATACCAGCCTTAGCAATGGAAATCGTTTGCTGTTCCATCACTTCGTGAAGAACAGATCTAGTGGCATCCGACATTTTGTCGAATTCATCGATACAACAGATACCACCATCTGACAGTACCAGAGCACCACTCTCCAATACAAGTTGTTTTGTCTCGATATCCCTGGTAACATAAGCTGTCAAACCAACAGCCGATGACCCTTTTCCAGATGTGTAAATACCACGAGGAGCAATCTTATGAACGTACTGCAGCATTTGCGATTTGGAGGTAGAAGGATCACCACACAGAAGGATGTTGATATCACCACGGTATCTTGGCGAGCCACCCTTTTCAAAGGTTTTATTGCTACCACCGAACAGTTGTAATAATATTCCTTTCTTAACATCATCTTGTTCATAGATACTTGGTGCCAGAGAACGGGACAACAAATCGTACAAGTCTTCTCGTTCTGCAACCTCTCTGATCTTCCGAATATCTTCCTCGGTGATTTTTCTGGTTTCTTCAACATCAGCTTGCTGCTGTTCGGCTAATTCAGCTTCTAGGTTTGTACTCACATCGATCCCGAGACGCTTTTTGTCCACCTTCTGAACATGCAGAATATCAACATATGTCTTAAACAGGCTCTTCAGCGTGCGCTGGCGAGGGTTAATCTTCACTGGTACTGACCTGTATATACCGGTAACCTCAACTCTGTCACCAGCTTTGCATATATCAACCAGCTCGTCGTAAACACAAAGCGAAATAGAATGAGGTGTCTGACCATCAGGGGTGATATCTGGGGTTTCCTGTAGACGGATCACCTGTTTGTCGGCAAAAATGCAACGATTATGAACGATTTGCATAGAATTCGTTCTTCCACACTGGGGTCGTGGGCATTTGGTAGGTTCAGTGATGGTTCCACGGTCGATTTCAACCACGACAGTGTGGTTACATACGATACACTTGAAAAAGGCTTCTTTCATATCAGGGATCACAGGAGTGGCTCTAAGGACGAGTCCCTTGACAGTGATCAGCTTATCAATATCAGCAGGATTTAGATCTCTCATTCCGCGTTTGTTGTCGATTCCAAACGGGCGGACCTTGTAGCTTCGAGTCTCGATGGCTTCAAGTTCTTTGGCATCAACCGTAGAACCATTAGACGTCGTTGTGACAAGAGAAACCATACAGTCCTTGACGACTTGATCCATAATAGGGACCACTTCATACGGATAGTTGATCAATTGGTAGTAAACCTTATGAGTAGCGGGATACGCGAGCAAATTTTGAGCATCGATATTAAGATTAGCTGAACCCAGCGTCCGCATCTGGTTCAGCATATTAACGTAAACCAGGTCTTCGCCCTCTCCTGGCCCAATTGGAACATTATCGTGCATCATTCTGTATTTGCTCTTGAATGACAGTAAAAACGTTCTGAATGAGTTCATAGTCTCGGCAATACTGACATTGGTACCCCAAATGAGACGAACAGGAGCACTCGCGTTGCCACTCTCAGAAGCCTCGCTACCATGAGCAGACAATGTGAATAAACCAACGTCACTTGGAGCGTGGCCATCAGAAGAAACCAACATTCTCCGAGAAGAGCTCATATCTGAGGAAAATATATCACCTCTTCTGTTGTATGAACGCTGGTGGTTATCGGCACTGATCGTGTCCAGTTCCGAATGAAAAGAACTACGACCATTCCTCGCGCCGCTATAAGCTGTTGGATCTCTATCAGAAGAAGGATACCCTAGAGGAGAGGAAATGTCTTCAATTCGCAATCTGCCAGCTCGTTCGGAGAGAAGTCGGTCTTCATTCTGAGATGCTCCTGATCTGACGGGCGAGGACGAAGTAACTGAATTGAAAAACAGAGGAGAGGAGTCTCCAGGTGCTGGTGGGGACGACGCCATTGTTATTCGCTGAATGTGTGATTGTTCTGATGAAGAACCGACAATGATGGAGAATAGAGAAAATATGCAGAGCTAAATAGAATCTTACATACAAGGCGACGATCAGTTGTCAATTTCGCGTTTCTCAGTTAATTATCCGTTTTCGGCAACGAGTCGCGACGCGTCACGCGTATATGCAAGTTATGAGCAGTAACTAAGTAAATTAATAGATAAATCAAAATATTAAAAAATTAAATCAATTAATAAATGAAAGAACTCGTGCTGACAATAACTAGAGTGAGCTCTTCGTATCCAGTTTGTGCTAGTTTACACAACAAACATGATAAATTAGTTATAAATTATAATACATCGGTTCTACCGGGGTGTCCTAGCTCCTGCCTGCCACGGCGTCCTTGATCAGGCCCATAAAACCAGTATTTCTCTTCTTTTTCTTCGGCGTAGTGGATCCAGCCATTTTTGAGAGAGGGATTCCGTTAGAGTCCTCGTCCTTGCCCTCACCGTCAGAATCAGAATCCGAATCGGAGTTCGAGTCAGAATCCGAGTCAGATTCAGATTCACTGTCGTCCTTTGACTCAACAGGCGTAACAGCTGTAGAGGCAGGAGTTTTGGCGCCATTCACACTCTCACGAACATCAGGAATAGCTTGTGAAGCGAGTGAACTCAAAAGGCTCAATCCAGTGAGCCTTGTGTGAGTTGTAGGAGCTTGCACAGCTGGAGAAGGAGAGGTAGTTCTCACCGCGCTAGGGTGGGGTTGAGGTAAAGAAGTACGCACAGAAGGTTGTACTGTTGACAGAGAACGCATAGCCTGAGCTTGAGTACTCTGTGAGTTAGATTTAGCAGATGCAGGAGTAGGGACTACGCGTGGGCGCTTGGCTGGAGCTGGACTATCTGACAGGTCGGACTCAGCATCCGATACTTCATCACCACTCGATGAATCGGAATTAGAATCATCGCGGAGTAGGCGTTGCGCATAGTCAGCGGCTGTCTCTGATTCAGGCTTTTGAGCTGGGTGGTTACGGCTATGTTGGTCCTCGTCTTCCATTCGGTCTGTGTTCTTGGCAGAGTTGGTGGCCGACTTGACAGCTGAAAAACTCGACACAACGGCTGCTGGCACGGGAGCTGGGTCAGCTACAGCGCTCGGTTGGCTTTTAACGGCTTGTGACTCGGCCTCTAAAGCCGCTTTCTTAGCCAGAGCTTTCTCTGTACGCGCTCTCGCTCTTTCCTCGTCAGCAGCCTGTTTCTTAGAGGCCTTTGCTGCTGCCTTATCGGCAGCTTTTTGTTCTGCAAGGGCCTCTTTCTCCTCGGCTCGCTTCTTCGCAGCCTCTTCCCTAATTTCCTTTTTAGTCTTTTTCACATTGGAGGAACCATTAGTGTTTGTGTCCACTGAAGACTCTTGGGTTAATGATTTCAACTTTTCCTGTTCCTTTCTCAGCCTTTCCTCTTCGCGTTTACGTCTATTTTCCTCCCCAAGCTTCATTAATTCAGCCCGAGCCCTTGCCTCCTCTTCTTTGCGTTTCTTTTCTTCAGGAGTTTCCACTGCCGCCGCTCCTGAATTTAGCTGTTCAGCCTTGACTTTGGTCAAATCAGAAGTCGTGGAAGCCGCAGAAAGCTGCTTCTCTGCTTCACGCTTGCGCTTATTTTGTTCACCAAGCTTCTTCAGTTCTGCAAGCGCACGTTCTCTATCCATAATAGGATTGCCCTTACTAGTTTGTGGTGAAGAGGCATCTGTGGTAACAGCTTTAGCTTTCAGAAGTCGTTTTTTCTCTGCTTCGGCCTTCTTCTGTTCTGCCAGGAACTTGCGCTGTTCGAGAAGTTCGGCCCTCCTCTTTTCAGTCTCAAGTTTCCTCTGCTCGGCGGCAAGCTTCTTTTGGAGAGCTGCTGCTGCTTTTCTCTTCTCCGTCTCCGCCTTTTTCGCCTCTGCTAGAGCCTTCTTCTCAAGCTGTACCTGTTGTCTCTTCCGCTGCTTTTCGGACAGGGTTGCAGACTCGGTTTCAGCTTTCTTCAGGTCTTGTATTCTGAGTTTTTCAGCTTCTTCAGTGTATTTTTCAGCGTCCTGGCGAACCTGAGCTGCTTCTAAAGCTTGTTGTTGTTGGATGGTCGTGGTGACTACAGGCACAACGGGTGCATCAGTTGCCGAGTCATTTGTCGCAGGATTAGCAACGGCGTCCAGATTATTACCTTGTTTGGCCTTCTGGCGCTTTCGTGCTCGGGAGCTCTTAGGAGCGGCCCCGGCACTAGCGGCATCGACTTCAGGCTGACTGGAGGGGATCTCCAAGACAGCATTGGCTGAATCAGCCACAGGTGGAGCAGCTTGGGTCTTACCTGCATCTCGCTTCTTTCCAATCGTTGGTGAGCTTTGGTTTGACGTTGGTGGAAGCAATTGGACCTTTTGGTTATCCAAGTCGAGAATATTCTTAGACCCATTTAGATTTTTAGTTGGCGGAGAGACCGGTTTCAGAGGCTCGGAATTGGCCAGAGCATTAGGCGATGGAGGTGGGAGGCTGACATTTCCCTCATGCACCACATCTCCTTCGTCTTCGTGGTCCTCATTTTCCTCGTCCTCTTCCTCATCGACCTGTTCTTTCACCTCCTCTTCCACATATACCTCTTCCACCTCATCGTCGTCATCAGACCCGGGTATCTCGTTGGAACCAGCTGGCGCAACCTCACTCATTAAATCGACAGAGGGCCTACGTCTAACCCTAGGAGAACCACTTGCGGCAGCAGTTAACAGAAACGGTGTAGAGGTGGAAGAAATGTCGACAGAGCTGATGGATGGTACTGGGGTCATCCAGATAGAGCTTTTGCGCTTTCGGGTTTTGGTGGGCCTTAAAACAATACTATTCTCAGTATTGTCCTCGGCACTACGTTTGCGCGATGTTTCATTGACGCTTCTATCATAGTTAACTAGTATATCGCCCTGTCTAGAAACTGGTTCTTGCAGAATGACAAAAAGATCGTCCCTGTCGGCGAATACATCGCCCACTTTGTAGTCAGGGTCAAGGTCTAGTCCTGAAGAGTCCTGTAATCTTTCAATCAGTAAAGGACCTTCTTCCGGATAAATTTTAGAGAATCTTCTGATGACATTATCGCGAACATCTCTCAGAAGTTCACCTGGAGGGGCCAGGTGAAGAAATCCATAAACATCATCGTCCTCAATTTTTGCGTATGAAACTTTCAGCGAGCTATTTGGAGATGTGTTACGAAGTATGGTGCGGGCACTGTTAAAAGCAGGCAGTGACCTGTCCCTGTCCGGGGACAATTTGGCGGCCACCGACTCAGAAGGGAGGATTCTGATTTGCAGCCTGATCATTATGAAGTTCTCGCCCTTATCAGTGAAGCTGCAACAGAAATGCTCAGTTCTTCAAAATATAACCCAAAAACTGCAAAACTGTGCGACTGGCTGTTACCCTGCTTTACAGGGATGGAGAGCAGTAACGGTAGGGTAACCGTGAATGATGCATCAAGAATGTAGAACGAATAGCTAAAAAGTGAGGAAAAATAAAGGAAATAAAGATAAAGACAGATGGGATAAATATACATTATGGCAGTGAGAGTGTGGTGGTATAGATTCCCATGCTCTGGACCAGAATGTAACGAACTGCTGGACCATACGGAAATGCATGTGAATATACGCAAGTTGTGTGCGGAGTACATATCGTGATCGGGCCAGCCCAAGCCGTTTTCCTTTATAAGATCGAATAGATTAACCAGATTCCCTTTGCTTCACCATTGTGCTTATTTAGACTTTGCTCATGTATGTACTCATTCCGGAACATGGAAGGTGGAGCAACTCAGGATCAGGGCTACTCCGTCTTCCAAGTTGACCTATCATGAATACTGTCCTACTTGACCCACCCTTGTACGGACAACTTCGACAACCCCAACCCACCTTCACAACTGCAGTGGTCCAAATTTCAGATTCCAGGCAGAAAGCGAATCCCAGAGCAAAGCGTACTCAAATAGGTCAGAAACCAGAGTTCCAAGTTCTAGAGACACAGGAGTACATCAGCTAGGAGTCCCATAAGCATAAGCATACGCATTCGCATCAGAAATGGATAATAAAGAAGAACAGGAACAGGAAATCGATGTTCTCAGATCAATCTATCCTGATGAGCTAGAAAGTGAGTAGCCAAAGATAAAGTGATCCAAGTGATCCAAGTGATCCAAGTCGGATCTTTTGAAATACTCAGTCCCATTCCACTTCGTGGCCTAGGAACCTACGCCATTTCTAGGCGGCTGGGGCTGGAGAACAATGCCATCCGCCCTGGGAGAGGCCTCCTCGAGTGCAGCGAGAGGAGCTTCGGGTCCGGCAGAGCCCGGCCGCCGGAGGCGCACCCACGTCCGAACTGACTATGCCCAGTTCTCCGCGACCGCAGCCCATTTCAGACGAGGGACGTGCCCCTCGGCGGAGCAAATATGGGCCGAGATCTAACATGAGAAGTCCTGCGAGAAAACAAGTACAACATTCACATCAAACTGGACACGACGCCCACGAAGTATCTGGTTCTGGAAGTGGAGTACCCAGAAGAGTATCCTCAGGTGGTGCCAGTACTGGATGTTGACAACGGGGACGGCGCATTTGTACAGGCCGGAGACAACTACGATGAAGAAGCAAGCGATGACGATGAATATGATGCAGAGGATCAGAGCAGCGGGGAGGACAGCGTAGATTTCACCCACGCTGACCTTGTAGATCTGAGAAAAGTGCTTGAAGAAAACGCCGAAGAGAACATCGGGCTGCCCAGTATATTCACACTGGCCAGTCTATTAAAAGACCAGGCCGAGGAGCTGGTACAGAAGAAAATCAAGATCAAGGAGAGGCAGCGCGAAAAGCAGCTGCTCGAGCAGGAGGAAAAAGAGCAGGCCAAATTCAGAGGCACGCCGGTGACGCCCGAGTCGTTCAAAGCCTGGCGACTCAAGTTCCGGGCCGAACTAGGTCTCGACAAAAAAGACGAAGCCAACAAACCCAAAACCAAGCTCACCGGCAAAGAAATCTTCGAGAAGGGCCTCAACGAGCTCAACGAGGACGACGAAGACGAGGACGGCGAGGACGCCCCCATCGAGCCTGACCAACTTGCCTCCGCCGTAGACGACCTCTCTGTGTAAAGCATCCCACCCGCCCCCTCCGCTCTTCGCTCCCCGCAGGTCGTACCTCCGGCAGCTGGGGCGCTGCCCCAGACCCCGCTGCTCGCTTCGCTCGGGCCAACCCCGGGACCTGGGGTCGCGCCTCCGGCAGCTGGGGCGCTGCCCCAGACCCCGTAGCTCGCTTCGCTCGGGCCACTCCCGGGACCTGAGGTCGCGCCTCAGACTCCGTAGGTCGTCTCGCTTATGCTACTCCGCGTCTCCGTATCCAAGCTTTGTACCAAATCAACGTCTCGGTCCGACAACTGACTGAGATGCAGTATATGATATACACTACTTCTCTAGAGCGACATGAAGAACAAATCCGGGTACACACCCAAAAGTTCACTACTCGCCAGCGGGCAGAATCTGGCGCCGGCAGGAACCCGGATCCTGACCGAGACTGGGCCCGGCGGCCGGGCTCCACCCGGACCTGGTTGTGCCCGCTTCGCGAGAAATAGCACCAGCCCGCGCTGCTCGCGAAGCGAGCACAACCAGGTCCGGGCGGAGCCCGGCCGCC
>JAKTSR010000175.1:0-27520 GCA_030580325.1 Sugiyamaella sp. yHKS617 | reverse complement strand
CAACGAGCACAACGGGGTCCGGGGCCGCGCCCCGGCCGCCGGAGGCACCCCCGCCCTCCCGGCGCCCGCCAGTAGCGGGACCAGAGGGGCCGGAGGGGAGAGCGGGCATTGCTTTTTGGAACGTTGCTTTTGTGACGAGCCTCCGCGAGCGAGTGCATGCACATTCGCAGTTGATGCAGCCACCGCACGACCCAAAAGAGCCAGTCCCAGAAGTGGCCGCTCAGCAAGAAAAAAAAATTATTTCAGTCCCCCTTACATATCTGTGCAGTTTTTATGACTAGGGTATATATATATATATACTGATATTAACCCGCGAAGCTGGTTATTTTATCTTCTGTGCATTTGACCTGCAGACTCAGTTTTTTGTTGAAGAGTGTCTCTGTGCTGTCTACTGGCTATATCACCACTTCCAGCGGGTTCTTGTGGTGTTTTTGTTCGCCTCACTCTGTTCTCTACATCTCTCTACGCGTTTTGAATTGCTTGCTGCTTTTGCTTGTCTGCTCGACTGTAGTGTCTCTGCCGACATCTCTCGCTGTCCTGCACCCACCACGCATAGCTGATATTTCGTTTCTACAGGCTCGCGCTCAGCGTACATAGAATCAATTCGCGCTCATATCCGCACTTGTGCTAGACTGCCCAGGCTGTTTGCGCTGTTCGCTGTCTGCTCTGCTTTGAATCCTCGCGTCGTTTCGTCTGCCACGTCTCTCACACGCTGCTAACCGTTCGTCACCTCAGGCTTGTGCTCTGCTGATTTGAGGACTTTGTGTTAATTCGTGTTTCGTTTCGTGTTTCGTTTCGTGTTTCGTTCCGTGCTCCGTATCGTGTTGCTTTTCGCGTTCTTCCAGGTCTCTGCTTGAGCTTCTGTCGTAAGCTTCTGTTGTAGTCTTTCTTCTGCCTTCTTTCTGGTCTTTTTCCTGGTCTTCGTTCAAGTCCGGTTCTAAGTCCTCATTTGTGTTCTTCGTGTTCGTGTTTGCCTTTGCCTTTCATCACCATGAACCCCCCTCACATCACCTCGTACTCTCAGTACCCCCAGTACGCCCAGCCTCAGGGCCAAGCACAGGCTGGTGCGGCAAACTTCTACTATGGTAACAGTTACCAACACCCCCAAGCACAGGCCCAGTACTACTACAGCGGCAACCCTGCTGCTCCTGCTGCTGGTTCGGCTTCGGCTACTGGCTCGGTAACTGGCTCTCCTGCTACTAACAGCACCGGTGTCACTGCTGGCTCTGCTGACGCTTCCGGCGCTGCTACTGATATCGCTGCCACCTACCAGCAACAGGGCTACTATGGCGCTCCTTTGTACCAGCAAGGCTCACCGGCCACTACTGCTGGACAGGCCACCACTCCCGGCTCAAACCAAGGCCACCACCAACACCTCCACCACCACATCCAGCAACAACAGCAACAGTCTCAGCAGATTCAAGCTCAGACTCCCTACTACACCCAATATCCCCCATACATGCAACAGACACACCAGGGAACTGCTGCCAATGCTCAGTACGGCAACCACAGCCTGCAATCACAGCACTCGTTGGTCGCTCAACAGCACCCACAGCAGCAGCAGCCGTCCCCACAAGTGTCTCAGACACAGCAGCCCGCCGTCATCACCGACCCCACTGGCCAAACCGCTCCTCCCGGCTCTAAGCCCAAGGTTACCACCACTCTATGGGAAGACGAGGGCACTTTATGTTTCCAAGTTGAAGCTAAGGGCATCTGTGTGGCCCGTAGAGAGGATAATGACATGATAAACGGTACCAAGCTGTTGAACGTCGCTGGCATGACCAGAGGCCGTAGAGACGGTATCCTGAAGGGAGAGAAGAACAGACATGTGGTCAAGGCTGGTGCCATGCACCTCAAGGGTGTATGGATCCCCTATGAGCGTGCTCTGGACTTTGCCAACAAGGAAAAGATCATTGACTTGCTGTACCCCTTGTTTGTCACTGATATCAAGGGTGTTCTCTACCACCCTGCCAACTACGCCCGTACTGCCCAGGTCATTTCGGCCGCTGCTCAGCGTCGCAAGGACTTGGCTGATGCTGCTGCTGCCAACTCGGCTTCTGGCAGCCCCACCAACTCCACTGCCGCCAACCCCAACGGCTCGGGTTCTGCTGCCAACTCTGGCTCCACCGTGCAGTCGTCTCAGTCGTACTACTACCACGACGGCCGTAAGGAGTCGTCTTCCGGCACTTCGCCCACCGGCGCCAACCGCAAGCTTCCCCAGCTTCCCAACCCTCCTTCCTCGGCTTCGCCCTCAGTGATCCAGGGAGTCCAAGGTGCAGCCCAAGGCTCGGCCACCAACGGCGGTGACTACTCGACTGCCCCCAACTCGCGCGTGCCCACTCCTAACAGCAACGCCTTTGCCAATGGCCAGCAGTCCACCACCTCGGGCCAGCAGGCCAACGCCGGTGACTACGCCGGCTCCACCACCCCTCTCACCGACTCTGTTCCTCACACCCCCTCGTCGGCCAGCCTGCTGCACAAGTCGGGCCAGAACCAAGTCTCGTCCGAAGACGACAAGAGCCAGGTCGCCAACTCGCCCAACAACTCGTCCGACCCCTCGCCTAAAATCTACGGCGACGAGTCCATCAAGCAGGAGTAACGCTCCATCTATGAAACGAAATCGTCTACGACCTCCCCGCACCACCCCAAAAAACACCCAAAAATGCCTCCCCCTGACTCTGTAAATTATTCTCGATAAGAGATCTAGCTAAAAACGCCTTCGTTTGCTTTCGCGAATGCGCAAGCAGCCAAAAAATTTATAGTAATAGAAACCCGAAGGTGATGTCATGAACTTGTCCCGCTCGCATCCAGCCGGGCTGGGGTACTGACCGAGACCCCGTGGTTCCTTTCGCTACGCTTGAGTTAAGGACACGAAGACCAATCATTGCGCGGCGACAAGTTCCCTCAAAATACCAGTGTAATGGTTCGCTGATAGGGGCATTCTATGCTTCTAATACTATGTGGCATGTAAGGAAATGCTCCCCAATGTCAAGTAATAGTCACCGTGGTAGCATCTTCGACAATCTGAAGTTTGGCTAATTACAGAGCGTAGCGGGTACGTAACGCAGCGGGCCGGACATGCAGCTCGCAGATCGCCCAACGCTGCTGCCATCATGCGCAGTCTCGCTATGCCCCAAGAAAGAGAATCACAGCAATAGCCGCTGACATCGACAGTAGGCGATTGAGGAGAACAGCCGTCAATCATTGAATCCGCACAGACGGAGTCTACCGACGGAGCCTGCGGCTTAGCCATATATATCTATAGATAGATATAGAAAAGCTATAAGCACGTATATGCAAATGCGTACGTTGACAGTGACTTTGTACCAGTTAGCAGATGCAACGAAGCAGCATTTCCATTTTAGAATTCCATAATCCTGTTTATCCATGCATGTCTGAAGAGAGGAATATATAAAGCGCGGTGATTCCACTATCTGTTATCTATAACTGCCCGAAGAACAGGCCGAAGAGCAGCCCGAAGAGCAGCCTGAAGAGCAGCTCGAAGAGCAACCGAGACGATCTCGGAAACGAAAGACAGACGAGACCCCGAGAGAGGAAGGCAAGCGTCAGAAGGGCAAGTGAACACACCGACGCCATGGCACTGTTGTTATCCTGCCAAAATATAATTGAATATTGCTTTAGAATTGACATGTTGGAAACATTCCTGAGCACGACCGAGCCCCCTACTCAAAATTCAGTAGATTAGATTCTATATTGTTTAATTTGACTTGTCTTTTCCATAGGTTCGTTGTTACATTGGGAAGCGTACAAGGACTCGGGGAGTGGGCGTTCCCGTGATGAAACTATGAGACACCAAAGAAATATCTTACCACGGCCATGGAAGCCTGCCTATGGCAGTCATGGGACTGATGTTTAAGAAGTCATTGAGAATTGATCGTGGCCGACGGCGACCTTACCAAAAAAGTCTCACGGCGTACAAACGAACCTACGATGGCATACGATGTCATGCTACAGAAATCATCGACAGCTACCTACGGTTACCTACAAGAGACGAGCGACCGTAAGTATTCATCAGTTGGGGCAGTTGCATGGGTCTTGGACTTCCAGAACGTAACCTCCCAATAATTTGTTTACCCGGCTTTGACCACTTGAACACATAACTAGTACTTCTGTTACCCGGACTGAGAACATAGAATAATTATGAACTTTTATGGACAATTATGGACAATTATGAACACCATATGTCATAACTGTTCATAACTGTTCATAACTGTTCACTGTTCATAGCTGTTCATAACTGTTCAGTTCATAACTGTTCACTGTTCATAACTGTTCATAACTGTTCATAACGGTCCATAACACTCCATACCTGAATAAAGGGTTACCCGGGTGTATCTGTGTTGGACTTTGTCACCCGGTTTATATCCTGGTTTACTCTGACCATTTTATTTTATTTTATTTTATACATCTTAGCTGGCCGAGCTCGCACTGAACTGGAACTGACGATCCCTGCCTGCACCACCGTGTATCTATGTAGTTTGTTTGGGCGCAGAAATTTCAGCGATCCTGGCTGACATATGCAGGGTGCAATTTAATCTCACCTGCATTCAGCGCTTGGGGCACCGATTTCTCTATTTTCCTCGGGTTACTGCCTTAGAATGTCTGTTGTATGGCTGGTGCTGGACTCCATCTCCGAAGAGCGTCCGGCGTCTGGGGGCTCTGCGACCGCTGCCCCAGACCCGCAGTGCTCGCTCCGCGAGCACTTCTCCCGGGACAGCCCGCCTCTTCCAGATGCGTCTTGAGCCAGCTAGCCGACAGACGGGCTGGGCTGCATGTGTAGCTGCTTTCAACTATTACCTGACTGACATCCCTAACGCAGCGGCCTGCTCCTAAAGCCCGTGCGGCACGAGCGCAAGAAAGAGATTGACTGCACAGCCCCTGGCTACACGGCTATAGCGATCATGCTACAACAATAATTAATCCTTGCGCTGTTCTGTGCTGTAATGTACTAATATAGTACAGGCCGTGCTTAACAGAATGGATAAATATACCAGTGCATGATCGATCACCTTCTGGCAGAATAAACATCACAACCCCGTCGCCTCGTCAGTTGGTTTCAGGCAGGCCCGGGCTGTTTCTCGACTGTCAAGCTCCCAGCTGGTTTTGTTTGTTAGCTTCGGGCGCGCCGTTTGCAACACTCTTTAATTCTAGCATCGCTCGTCGTCGAAACGACTACCCCGCCGAGGAATCGACTTCTGACCGACCCAACATTTGACCCAGAATCCACCCCCATCGCGATAGTTGTCAATCAATAGCTCGCACTCTGTCGACGGTTTTTGGGTTCCGTGCAACGCTCTTTACCACCTCAGTCGCTAGACCGCGCCAACCACACCACACACATACTCAACCTACACCTCGCTAGCTGGAAACCTTAAGCCTTCAGGCTCGACCTGCTCCTTGCCTGGCTGTATTCTCCCTCGAGCCAGCAGCGAGTCACAGGAACTACTGCCACCAACGACTGCCACCAACGACTGCCATCAACTGAGGTGCCAGAAGTGACTAGCCAGTAAGTGCGCCATCCCAGCACGTCAGGGAGCTAGCCTTACTACCAGGCTATCAGGCTCACAGCCCGATCCGTGGTGGGCCTGCGGTGAGCCCCGGCGGCCGGGGTACTGCCCCGGACCCCACTGTTCGCTGCGCTCGTCCAGATCCCTGAGAGTGGGCTCGCGCTGCGAGCACTACGGGTCCGGGCTGCACTCGGCCGCCGGAGGCACATCCACCAACCGGAGAGAGCTCCCACTAACCGCGCCAGCCTTCCCCTCCACCCCTGCGC
This sequence comes from Sugiyamaella sp. yHKS617, assembly GCA_030580325.1. Lineage (NCBI taxonomy): Eukaryota > Fungi > Ascomycota > Dipodascomycetes > Dipodascales > Trichomonascaceae > Sugiyamaella > Sugiyamaella sp. yHKS617. Next base: position 21,726 of record JAKTSR010000175.1, on the reverse strand, counting down.
GGTTTGTGAAATTAATTTTCATATCGATTGAACTGTAATATTACAGCCGTCCGCCAGTTTTGGTCCCGGGCCCTGCCAGGCCCGCCTCCCGCTCATTCGACGCCTACCAACTCCCGTTGCCTGCCAGCTCCCGCCCTCCTCGGCCTTGTCTGGCTCTTCTCGTTTTATGACGGCAACGTAAAATTGCACCCTACATCCTCCCCCTGGTAAGTGCTCCTGGATTGAGAGGAGGTGCGGCACCCGGGGGCCGGGGCTCCCCCGGACCCCACTGCTCCTCTCGCTGCCGCTCGAGGAGGGGCAGTAGTCGCGGTAGTCCCGGCGTCCCATGCTGGAGTCAGCCTGTGGCTCTGTGCGCTTCTCCTCGAGCGCAGCGAGAGGAGCTATGGGGTCCGGGGAAGCGCCCCGGCCGCCGGAGGCCGCCCACACCCCAATGAAAGCCGTAACTAACCCAGAGCGTAGATCCCCGTTTCTAATTACGATGCCTGAGTATCACCGCGAGAGTCCTGCGGGCGAGGTGCCTGACGCTGGGTCTGATCCCATGGCGCAGGCTGGCAGTGAAAGCGCGTTGAGTGTGAATACAGCGTCCACCCCGGGCGCCGGCCAGGGACCGAGATCGCCAGGCTCGCCGACTCTGCAGAACAGAAGCTTATCGCCGCTGGCATCGGAGTTCCCAAGCTCGCTCACAGACCATGTTTCCCCGCTGCCGCCTTCTTCGGTGTCGGGGTCTTCATCAGGCTCGACGCAGCAGCCCTCGGAACCCGTGGCCAGGAGAGCGCGAGGATACAGTCTGCGAAGCCAGCTGTTCGCAAGGTCCATGATGGCTGCCACGAAAGACACCCTCTCGTTCTCGACTGGTGGCAGCAACAGCAACAGCCAAAGCAGGGCGTTAGCCGGTGCCGGCACCACGGCCCAGGGCTCTGATGAAGCCGGCCTGGAAATGACCGAATCGGCCTTCAGCTCAACGAAAACATCAAACACACATAATAGCAAAGGCATAAACACAAGCCCAAGCGTAACCAGACCACAGCTCACCCAGCAGCAGCGCACTGGCCTTAATCAGGACAATATTCACAGCGACAGTAGAGATAGAGACAGAGACAATGAACACCAGCACTATGCCGACCGGCCACCGTCCATTGAGCTTCTGAGCCTGGAGGACCATCAGGGTGACTCGGGCATGATGCTGCACCCGACGGCTTACCACCGCCACGTGCAGTCGAACACGAGCAGCAACATCAACGACGACAGCGGACTGATCAAGAAGAAACACGGCGGCGTGGGCAGCACCGCCAATGCGTCGAGCTCGGACCTGCTGCCGAATTACTCGTCATGGGCCCGCAGCAAGAGCAGACACGGGTTCAAACGGCTATTCTCGGGCTCGCCCACCATCAAACGACGCGGCCTGGCCTGGGCTGCCGTCGCCAGAGACTTTGTGCTCAACAAAAAGAAAATGCCCGAAAGCACCGGCGGCAGGGGCATCCCCGTCCAAGTCAAGCCGCGAAACAGCCCGCCCCTCATCGACGACCGCACCAACAAACCCCACTGTGACAACAACATCACCTCGTCCATCTACACTCCCTACAACTTCCTTCCGCGCCAGCTCATCTTCCAGTTCTCCAAACTCGCCAACGTGTAAGTACTCGGCCTGCCGCGCCCACGGGGTGCCGGAATGCCTCCGACGGCCGGGGCGCTACCCCGGACCCCGCTGCTCCTCTCGCTGCGGCTCAAGTCGGGCCCCAGCCACCTGGAGTCGCCGCTCGCGCAGCGAGCACAACGGGTCCGGGCAGCGCCCGGCCGCCGGAGGCACGTTCCGATCTGCGCAGCCAGTACTAACAGACGGTGCAGGTACTTTCTGTGCGTGTCGATTATGCAGATGATCCCATCGTGGTCGACGACGGGCTCGTATACAACGATCATCCCGCTGATGATTTTCATGTCGATTTCGATGGGCCGCGAGGGTTTCGACGACTGGCGCCGGCACCGCCAGGACAAGGCTGAGAACAACCGCACGGCGTTTGTGGCCAGGTTGAATTTGAATTACGACGGCGACGACACCCAGAGCGACCGCCCGGTGGTGTATGAAGAGGTGGCTTGGAAGGATATCCGGGTCGGCGATATTATCAAGCTCAGCACCAATGACTGGGTGCCGGCCGATATTCTGCTGCTGCACAGTGAGGGTCATGGGGGCATGTCGTATATCGAGACAATGGCGCTGGATGGTGAGACAAATTTGAAGACTAGAGAACCACTGCCCCGGCTGCAGGAAATCTGTAGCGACGACAAGAAGCTGGCAACACTCAACGCATTTGTCAAGACTGAGGACCCCAATCTGGATCTGTACAATTTCGAGGCTGCCATCAACTTGGAGGCTAAGGATTATCCTCTGTCGTCGAGCCATATTGTGTACCGAGGCAGCATTCTGCGAAATACGCCCTCGGCACTGGGTTTAGTGGTGTTCACAGGAGAAGAGTCCAAGATCCGGATGAACGCGATCCAGAACCCCCGCTCAAAGTCTCCTCGGCTGCAGAAGAAAGTCAACAATATTGTCATTTGCATGGTGGTTTTCGTGCTGTCGCTGTCAGTGTTTTGTACAGTGGCTTGCAAAGTGTACTACAATACCAGTGGCTATCGAATGTGGTACTTGACTGGTTTAGAGGTAGGCGTGGTTCCTAACTTGATGGGATTCATCATCATGTTTAACACACTGATCCCTCTGTCGCTGTATGTGTCGATGGAAATCATCAAGGTTGTGCAGATGGTGCTGCTCCAGAAGGATATTGACATGTATGATGCAGTGTCGGACACACCATGCGAGGCGCGTACGGCCTCAATCAATGAAGAGCTCGGACAAGTCAGCTATATTTTCTCGGACAAGACTGGCACTCTGACGGACAATGTCATGATATTCCGGAAAATGTCCATAGGCGGTGTTGCTTGGTTGCATGACTTGGATATTCAAATGGAAGCTATCGAGGCAGACGAAGCTGCTGCTGCTTCTGCTGCTTGTGCTTCCACTGTATCAGCCAAGCCCAAGAGTAAGAGTCTGTTATTTAAGCGAGCTGATCGGTCTAGAACTGGCACCGGTGCTCACAATCGTTCGCTTTCGCATTCGCATTCGGAAAGAGTCAGCGGTGTTGTGTTTAGTCCAGCGGCCCCGGCAGCTCAGAAACGCAGTCGCTCAGCCCTTCGCAAGTCGGAAGGTAAAGGTACTGTCGTAGTAACTACTGTTTCTGCTGGTTCTAGTGGCGGTGCTGGAAGTAGCAGCAGCCAGGGTGGTGCCCGTACTTCCACCAGCTATACGCAAAGGCCCAGCACTGACAGCATTTTGCGTCAAGTGGCTGCCCTTCCAAGGAAAAGTACCAGCGCCGTGTCACGAAAGAGCTCGACTTATAACTCGAGGCGCCCCAGTGGACTCAGTACCAAGACTTCAATTGAGGTGGCCGGCCACAGAAAGTCGTCGGCACTGCCTCGCAAAAGCATGGCTAGTTTAGGACGAGTGGCCTCGGTGCACACCTGGAAATCGACTGCGAACCCGAGCAAAGTACAGGATATGAAATCAACTCTGGATCTGATAGAGTACTTGATCCTGCATCCTAACTCAATCTATGCGCGAAAGGCTAAATTTTTCCTGTTGTCGATTGCCCTGTGCCACTCGTGTCTCCCTGAAACTGACCAGCACGAATCAGAAAGCGGCGAGATTGAAATCGAGAACCTCGACTACAGTGCTGCCTCGCCCGATGAGCTGGCTTTGGTAGGTGCTGCGCGTGATATGGGCTACCTGCTCATCGACAGGCAGCACAACACCATGACTCTGCGTACGTATCCCAACGGTTTCGACCAGGGCTCAGTCGACGAGGTGTATGAAATCCTTGAGGTTATTGAATTTTCCAGTGCTCGTAAGAGAATGTCCATTGTGGTCAAGTTCCCTGACGGCAGAATCTGCGTATTCTGCAAAGGAGCTGATAACGTCGTTCTGGAGCGTCTTCGCCAATCGTCTTTGGCTCTAGAGAAGGCTCAGGAAATCCAGCACCAGTCGTCGCTCCGAAAAGCCGCCGAAGCAGAGGTCGTCATTGCTAGAAACAGCATGTCGAGTCTCAACAAGCGGGGATCCATTACTGGCACTGGTAGACTCAGTTTGAGTCGCCCAAGTTTTGCCATTGATCGAAAAGATGCCCTGGCATCTTTGGACAACCATCTGCATCGATCACATCAAGACCATGATATCGAACAAATTGCCGAGTCGTCCCGTCGTTCCATGAGTCTGGCTAGACAGCGTAAGTACGGAGAGCCCGCGGCTGCAACTTCAGCCGGCTGGAATGCTAGTACCAGTGCTGGTGCCAGTGTTAGCCGGGGCCGTGTCTCGTTTGATAACCATGGTCGCCAATCGAAGGACCTGGCCAGGAAATCGTCGTTCCATGTTCACGAAGCGGAAAGCAGCGCTGCGAGTCACCAGGACCGCAGTAATCTTGGAGATGATTCCGACAACGACGAAGAGTCTATTGACGGCAGGATGCAACCTCCTATTGAAGACCGACTTGTACTGAATGACAACTATGTCATGGAAAAGACACTGGAGCACATTGAAGAGTTTTCCACCGAGGGCCTTCGTACTCTGGTGTACTCGTACCGCTGGATGCCCAAGGAAGAGTACGACAACTGGAAAAAGCTATATCAGGACGCCAGAACCAGTCTCGTCAATCGACAGGAGAAGATTGAAAAGGTCGGTGAGGCTATCGAGCATGATTTCGAACTGTGTGGTGCCACTGCTATTGAAGACAAGTTGCAAGAGGGGGTTCCAGAAGCCATTGATAAACTACGCCGAGCCAATATCAGGCTCTGGATGCTCACTGGTGACAAACGAGAGACTGCTATCAACATTGGTTACTCTTGTCGACTGATCAAGGACTATTCGACTGTTGTAATTCTCCGGTCGGATGAAGGTGATGTCGCTGGTAAAATGGCTGCTGCTATGATTGAACTGGACAGCAACCGAGTTGCTCACTGTGTGGTGGTAGTCGATGGTATCACGCTGTCCCATATTGAGCAGGACATGACGTTGATGTCGCTGTTCATAGATCTGGGTATCAAGGCCGATTCGGTCATCTGCTGTCGTGCTTCTCCCTCTCAAAAGGCTTCTATGGTTAAAGCAGTGCGCAGGAAGGTCAAGTCATCGATTACGCTTGCTATTGGCGACGGTGCCAACGACATTGCCATGATTCAAAGTGCCGATGTCGGCATTGGCATCACCGGTAAAGAAGGTCTACAAGCAGCACGTTCCTCTGATTACTCAATTGCACAGTTTCGCTATCTCCTCAAACTGCTTCTGGTGCATGGCAGGTGGAACTACGTGCGAACTTGCAAGTATATCCTCGGTACTTTCTACAAGGAGTTTTTGTTCTACCTCACCCAAGCCATCTTCCAAAGAAACACCATGTTCACTGGTACCTCATTGTACGAGAATTGGTCACTGTCCATGTTCAACACTCTGTTCACCAGTTTGCCTGTCCTGTGTATTGGTATTTTTGAAAAGGACTTGGAACCAGCGACCCTGATTGCTGTGCCAGAGCTGTATGCCAAGGGGCAGCAAAACCAAGCTTTTGGGTTGCTTATTTTCCTCGGCTGGATGGTGGTTGCTGCATCGCAAAGCGTCATGGTATCGTTTTTGACTTATTATCTGTATGGATTTCACGCCATCATCGACAGCACCCTGTACCCCCTTGGAGTTATTTCGTTTACTAGTATCATCATGCTCATCTGTACCAAACTGCAGTTGCTGGAAATGCACTACATCACTGTCATAAACCTGGGAACGATTTTGCTTTCAGTGGGAGGTTGGATGTGCTGGGACATGTTCCTCTCATACATCTACTCGAAGTCGCCCTCGAAGATCTACTTTGTAGCACATGCCATTTTCGAAGAGTTTGGCACTGATCTGTCATTTTGGACAACTATCCTGATCATTTTCGGTGTGGGCCTGACTTTCGAGACTGTGGTACGACTGGCCCGCTCTAAAGTGTTTCAAAACGAGACGGACGTGTTCCAGGAACTGGAAAAAGAACCTAATGTTCGTCATAGACTTGAAGAAGAGGCCTTTGAAGAGTTGCAGTTCAGTCTCAGTATCAAGCGCAGCCAGCTGGACTCCGAGGCAATGATCAGTGGATTGCAGTCAGGCAGCATCCGCTTAGCCTCTAGACAGTCGGGCTCGTCCATCATTGCCAACCAACACGACTTCTATGACGACGACGAGTCAGATGACAACGAGCCTCACCTGAAGGCTAAGGGCCGCACCAGACAGAAGCTCAAGAACATGGTCAAGTTCGGCAGAAAGACCAGCGGTGAGTACGAGCGTGAGATACAGGAGATCCTCAAGCGCCGCCAGCGCGAACTGGACATGGAGTATTAGACTACTGCCTCTGCTTTGCATTTTATTGGTTTTATTTATTGTTCTTGCATATATGAATTTATTTTGTACTATTCTGGAATCGCATCCAGCAGTTGGGCGCTGCCCCAAACGCCGGGCCATTGCTCCTGCTTCGCTGGAAGCACTGAAGCTCGTTATGATAACACTAACCCGGCTTCGAGAAATATTACCCGGAAGAAAGATACCAATTTCCTAGATCCAAAAGCCGGGTATCTTGTCTCCACTAACCCAACGATCGTGCAATGACAGGTCATATAAAGCTTCTATTTTTTTTTCTTTTAGAACATGTAATCGAACATTACCCCATATAATTTATATTACATGTCCAACTCCAGTCACATGTCTGAAGAGAGGAACATATAAAGCGCAATAATTAAAAAAAAGCTATCTGTTATCTATAACTGCTGTCTTTATTTAATTTCACAGCAACAGAATATGCCATTTGTTGCTCATTCCTATTGCCTGTATAGAGCAGCATATCTATGACAACTGTTGTCTGTTGCGTAGCTTCTGAAAGCTCATCGCTATTTCTCCATGAATGATCCTATTTTCGAGTCTAGCACTTTGCAGACTGTGTGTGAGGAGGCATAACAGGTTCTGAAGTAGCAGCTCGCTGACGAAGAGCAGCTCGAACAGCAATCGAGACGATCTCGGAAACGAAAGACAGACCTCGACAGAAGAAGGCTAGCGTCAGAAGTCCCTAGGCGTCCAGCACCGCTTGCTTATGGAGCCGGGCAAGCTCTGTGCGGGATCGTTGCCATAGGTAGTTCGCGTCCTTTATTGGTTTAAGAATGAGATATGAGATAGTAAGATCTGGGAGTGGACGCCGCACCCCTGGGCTGCGGGTTAGGTGAAGCAGGTCGTATTGCATTACCCCTGATTTTCCCCGCGAAGAACAGGGAGCTAAAGCCGTGTGTTGACATAGCTGGGGCCTTTTCGTTATTTTTGTTTGGCTGCTGCTTTCGTTCTTTTTGTTTGCGCTGACTTGACTTTCTTGTATTCGCCTTTCTAGTTGCCCTTCAACTGTGCTCCAGTTATTCATATTAGCTGCGACTACGAAACAGTTGTGCGACTCTTGACCAGTTGTTATTCCTTGTGCTTCGGAAATGGAAGCCACTATTATCACCCTGGCCGGCTATCTGTTCACAGTGGCCTCGCTTATTACTGCTCATGTAGGTACACGGGTAGTCATTCAAGCTAAAAACGCCTTTTCTGCCCACCATCTTCCGCTGGATCATTCCAAGGCGACTGCGCTCTATGTTCGCAGAGACAGGAAGGACCGTCAGCGCGCCGTCAATGTGTTTGATGGTAACGGCACCAAAGTTTACACTATTGAGCGTAAATCTCGATTCAATCCCAATTGGAGTATTTTCGAGTTTCCTAGTAGAAAAGAGGTAGCTACTCTTCATGCCGGATTCTTAGACAGATCAGTTGACTTTCATCACAAGCCCGACATCCAGCATCGCGAGATGATCTCTCATACTGGAATCAATGGGCGGTCCAGGCACTTTTATCTCCAGGATGGAGCTCCTTATGAATGGTCCAGAATGACGAGATTCTTAGAGAGAGTAGTTAACAATGGTGGAGGCGCCGAGGAGGTTCGCGAGCGTGTTGCCAAAGCCAGACTGATGCGACAGTTCCGGTTCGATTACGAGTTGCTCATTGACGAGTCCAAGATCGATCGCGAGGTAGTCCTGGCCACTGCTTTCCTTAACATGATCTCTGAGTGGGGCCTTGGCCACAAGACACGAACCACTGGTCCTACTGCTATTCCCAGGAACCTCAAGAGCGGTCGTCGTGTGTTTAATCCTGTCGTCTCGACCAAGCCTCAACGTGCCCTTATCACGGCGAGAACATCTCAACCTCTGGCCATTACAGAGCAGGGTGAATCCGACCAGCACCCTCGAGTCGAGCAAGTCGAGAACAGAATATTCCTCCTCACGGGCACCGACAACGGTAAGTATGGATCTGAATGATCCTTTTCGATCAGCACCTGCTCACCCATTTGGAGAAGCTTCCCGCGAAGCGAGAACTACGGGTGTGGGCAGTGCCCGCCTGGGCGTTGCCCCGGACACCGCTGCTCCTTTCGCTGCGCTCGAGGGGGGCCTGACATGAACCATATGGATATGAATGATGCATACAATCTGAATTGTCCGTGCCGTTCTGTCTCTTAGAAGTGTGGCTTCTATATCGCTCCCCAAAAATACTAACATCCTCAGACCAACTTTCGTCCTCGCACATTAGAGCGATTGAAGACATCTCCACCCGGGTGCTAGGGGCCGGTGACCTGGCGCTCCGGTCTAAGCCTAATCAGCTATCAGCTGTCCATAAGCCGCTCGCAGCTGCTCCGGTGGGAGCCTCCCCATCTCATCCCGCTGCCGTCACATCTTCGTAATACCGAGACTCTCTCGACAGTTCTCACTCGATCTATTTATTACTCTCGACTTAGACTGTGTTTATTCAGCTCTAATAAAAACCTATCTCCACATGTCTCAGTGTCGCTTCAGGTGGCTGGGGCGCCGCCCCAAACCGCTGCTCCATACCTATGGCCGTTTCGAGCGCCCATCTGCAAGGATTCTCCGTGCACGGAGCACATATGGGGTTCGGGGTAGCCACTCTTTGGCCGTCTACAGCCCGACAACCCAACTCTATCCCCGGATAGACCCGGTTCCGAGCCAGCTGCCGAGTCGGCCAAGTTTCGGAGATTAAGAGCATCGCCATCACGTGCCGTGTCGTAGAAAGGCGAGATGCAGGATCTATTATATGCGAACATCGGCTCTGGTCTGGTCCCTGGTATCCGGTGAACAGACAAATTGGCACAAATTGGCCTGACCTACTGGTATTCTTGACACTCTGTGATTGAAGCTTGGTGTGGATCATGCCTTCAGCAGGGCGTTTTTTGGGCCGCCGTGTCCTGGTGTCGGCTGGAAGATCATATGGCACAGTCAGGCATTTAGGAACGGCCGCTTCGAGGATACCCTTGATTCAGACCCTGCAAGTGGGCGCCCTGGCATTCCCTCCTCATGGGACTAATGCTCTGGAACTGACTAGAGGGAACGTGGGATTCCATAGCTCATCTGCTAGATTGAATCAGTCTTCGACTGAGGGTTCGCCTGTTAGGCCTGCTGCATCCAGAACGAAAGCTTCTGCTACTGATTCAACTGACTTTACTGCTACTGGGACTGCTGCTGTAAAGCCAGCTAGTGCTGCCTCTGCTAATAAGCCGACGATTTCCAATACCCTATCTAGCTCTAATACTGCGACGGAGTCAAAGACCACATCCAGTGGCACGCCTAAGAACGATGACAAAGCTGCATCGTATTTGTCAGAGCAGCAGGAGCCCGGTGAAAAGAAGTTTCATAAGACGATTCTTCGCCAGCTATTCAAATACCTGTGGCCCAAGGACAATTTTTCTGCCAAAGTGCGGGTTGTGATCGCCCTGTCGTTATTGGTGGGATCCAAGGTGCTCAATGTACAAGTGCCCTTCTTTTTCAAAGACATTATTGACAGTATGAACGTTGATTGGAGCTCCCAAGTCGGGGAAGTGTCGACTGTTGTTGGTGCTATGGTTTTAGGTTATGGTCTAGCAAGATTCGGATCTGTTTTGTTTGGTGAACTGAGAAATGCTATATTTGCTACTGTTGCTCAGAAAGCAATCCGTCAGGTAGCTACAAACACTTTTGAGCATCTGCTTAAGCTGGACCTTGGATTTCATCTAGCTAGACAGACTGGTGCTATGACCAGAGCAATAGAACGAGGTACCAAAGGTATCAGCTACGTACTTACATCTATGGTATTCCACATCATTCCTCTCACCTTAGAAATCGGTATTGTTAGTGGTATTCTGACCTGGAACTATGGCTTCCAGTTCGCTGCGATGGCTGTTGGTACTATGGCGGCATATTCGGTGTTCACTATAAAGACTACTTCGTGGCGTTCTAAGTTTAGGCGTGATGCCAACAGAGCTGACAACGTGGCTGCAAATGTGGCCCTTGACAGTCTGATCAACTATGAATCGGTCAAGTATTTTAACAACGAGAAGTTCCAAGTCACCAAGTACGACTCCGCTCTGAGAGACTATGAAAAGTCCTCCATTAAAATTGCAACTTCGTTGGCATATTTAAATTCGGGCCAAAACTTGATATTCTCCTCGGCTTTGACGGCAATTATGTACATGGCCTGTTCGGGGGTTGCTGAGGGCAGTCTGAGCGTTGGTGACTTGGTACTTGTAAACCAGCTTGTTTTTCAACTTTCCGTGCCTCTGAATTTCCTGGGTTCTGTGTACAGAGATCTGAAGCAGTCTCTTTGGGATATGGAAGCTCTGTTCAAACTTCAGGACGTTAATGTCACTGTCAAGGAGCCAGCAAACGCCAAACCTTATGTGTACAAAGGTGGTGAGATCAGGTTTGAGAACGTCACTTTCGGCTATCACGCAGACAGGCCAATCCTCAAAAATGCCAGCTTTGTTATTCCCAGCGGACAGAGGGTGGCCCTTGTGGGATCCAGTGGCTCGGGAAAGTCGACTATCCTGAGGCTGCTATTCAGATTCTATGACGTGCAAGAGGGTCGCATTCTTGTTGACGGCCAGGATATCAGAAACATGACATTGGACTCAATTAGACAATCGATTGCCGTGGTCCCTCAGGACACCCCATTATTCAACGATACCATCCGGAACAATATCCACTATGGAAGGCTTTCTGCCACAAAAGAAGAAGTAGAGCGAGTGGCCGAGCGAGCTGAACTTGGCAAACTGATCAGCCAACTCCCTGATGGCTACGAGACCCAGGTCGGTGAACGCGGTCTAATGATATCTGGCGGCGAGAAACAGAGACTGGCAATCTCCAGAGTGCTATTAAAGAAATCACCCATTATCTTTTTTGACGAAGCAACATCTGCGCTGGATACTGAGACGGAAAGAGCTCTGCTGCAAAATATTAACTACAATTTGAAGGAGCTGGGTGCGACCTCAGTATTCATTGCTCACAGGCTGAAGACTGTGGCAGACACGGACAAAATTATTGTCCTACGCAATGGCACTGTTGCTGAAGAAGGCAAGCATAACGACCTGCTGCTGAACTCAGACTCCCTGTATTATAGTATGTGGAAAGCTCAGGAGCACCACGACCACACCACCGCTGACTATGAAGCGAAACCTGCTACCGAGTCGGCTTAGATCATTTGTGCATAAGAATAGATTCCACTTCTACTAAGTGCTTCAAGTCCCTCAAGTGCCGGGTGCCAGGTGCCTCAGGTGCCTCATGTCTCAGATTGCTTCAGGTGCCAGGTGCCAGGTGCCTCGGGTGTCAGGTGCCGCCAGGTGGCCCCGAGGTGCCTCAGGCGCCAGGTGCCGACTACCAACAGCCAGGTGTCAGGTGGTGTCTCAAGATGCTCAGATGCCTCCCGCGTAGTATATGCTCGCAGAGCGATTTACATTGCAGGCACATGCGTCATGCAAGATCTCAGGGGTACTGCGGTTTCAGATCAGTGCCTCATTTAAAAGATAGATAAAATATACTGCAGCGGACCTCTCAGCGTCCTTTTCTTTCTTCACACAGCCACATATCATGGATTTTGTTCGCTCGTTGCTTGAAGCGACTTCTCTGCCTCCGAGAATCAGACTGGGCCGTTCCTTCACCTCGGCGCTTGCATCAACTTCTTATCACACACCTTTGCCTTTCATAGGGATCAAATCACGACTCTCACAGGTAATAATAAACAAGTGGTCAATTATCATTGTTATTCTGATTATTAAATTGGTCTTGTTTAGGAACTCACTGAAATATTCACTGTCAACGGCCCAGCAGTATTCACTTCTGTCTTGCGCTTCTGCTCAGACTGCTATGAATTCCGCTCTGTCATTGCCTCAAAAACTGACTAGTACAGCAAATTCATTGGTATCAAACGGCATTGATGAGGCAGTTCTTGGACTTATTACCACTATCCGCCTGTTGATAACTGGTATTGAAAATCTGCTAATATTTTCTCTGGACCTGTGGATTGGGACATATGCCTGTCTAGCCGTAAGCTTGATCGATGGGACCGTTGATGGCATCGTGAATGCTACAGAATCGATTGTAAAATTTACAAATAACGAAATTAAATCGGTCACCTCTGATTTAGAAAGTGGTCTGGCTGAGATTTCTGATGCACTCAACGATGTTGCTGCGTTTGTCTCCAATATTGAGAGCTTTTTTGATGGTGACACGGATGGTATGAAAAAAGTAAATCTCAGCATTGGTGCTCTCAAAGACTTGCAAATTCCTACCTCAGTCAACTCGAACCTCAATCATCTGAGAGAAAATCTGCCGAACTACGATACTGTGAAAACAGCAGTGGAAAACGAAATAAAGCGGCCATTCGCTTATCTCTCCAATCAGCTGAACTCGTCACTAATTGGGTCCGTAAATTTCAAAGCTTCTCCTTTCAATATTCTTGTTGGGCAAAATAAATCTATCTGCACTCCTCAGCAAATAAACAATCTCTACGATAAAGTTGGCCAAGATCTCGACGCACTATTGAAAGCCTTCTTGATCACCATGGCCGTCGTCGCTGTAGTAATTTGTGCTCCCGTGGTCTATGAAGAATATAGTAGATGGAAATGGCTCAATGCCTGTGCGGAACTGAACGATGACCGGACAAAGACTGCCACGAAACACGAGAATCTGACCATAATCAATATGGCGGTGAGTCGCTGGAAGGTTCGCGTACAGGACATTGTCGTCAGGTTCTTCAATGGAGATAACAGCAAGATAGTGTCGAGATGGTTCGTCGACTATGTATCTTACGGTCCAATGGCTAACTGTCTTATTCTGGGGATGTTTGGCATTCTCAGCGTCTTTCTGCAATTTTTGCTATTGTCAATTGTTAAGAGGGAACTGCCAGGTATCGAAAGTCAGATATCCAGCTTAGGCTCGGATTTTACTCAGGCTATCGAATTGGGACTGATTTCGTGGGTGAACGATACAAACAACGCAATTAACGACACCGAAACCAGCATCAACGACAAGCTATTTGGATGGGTCGAAATTGGCACATCTTCAGTAAACGAAACCCTGACATTATTCCAGAGTTCGATGAACAGTGCACTTAACGAAACTTTCCAAGGAACTCCGTTATATGGGCCAATATCTTCTGTTGTTCAGTGTGTCATAGGTAGTAAGGTTAGTAAGGTGATCGCTGGTTTGATTTGGGTTCATGATCAATCCCATATTTCTCTTCCGAGGATCAATGAGTCCATTTTCTTTGGAGCTCCGAATAATTCATTAACGACAAATCTCACAAATCAAACAAGAATGAGGGTTGTCGCAAATCCCCGTTCTATTGACACATCACTGAATGAGATCATGCCGGATATTTCGAACTCGATCGACTCGATCGTAGGGTTATTGCTTAATACCTATGCCAGAACTTTAAAGATTGAGCTTTACCTGTCTCTAAGTCTACTAGGTGTATGGTTGATATTTGCAATCATTGGCCTTCTCTATTGCTATATGAAGAGCACTGGAATCACCCCCAGGCAGGCACCCACTCCAGAAATCACAGAACGAGAGAAAAATATTCCCCAGCTATTGGTCATGAGACAAAATCAGCCCCAGTCAGGAAGTGTAGAAGAAGGCTGGAGGTACAACTGGTTTCACCCACCTTCTTTTCTGGCAAATGACCCATATAGATCAACACCTGTTGACTCTCCGACTATCCCCACTCCCTCGAATCATCCTTTGCCTACACCCATTGTGTTTAAACAAACAATGCCGTTGTCTGTACAACTCAAGCACCCTTCAGTGCTAAGACATAGCGCCAGGGCAACTACAGATTATTAGGTAACATGTATTATTTAAGCCATCGCAGGGGAAATATAAAGATGCCAAATTTAAAAAAGATTCTAAGGACGGATAATGCCCAAAAACCGATGTCAAGAAGACAAAAACATGTGCCGCTGCCAGGAATCGAGCCTGGGTTTCCTCGGCCACAACGAGATGTACTAACCACTATACTACAACGGCGAATTTTTGATTCGAATCTCGATATATCCCTTGAAGAAGTAAATGTTCTGAGCTTTTTGTCATTTATTTTTACCTTGTTTTTATCTTATTGTGGCTATTTCGTCACATATAATCGTAATCGGGTAATATGAATTTGAGAGTCAGAAATGTCAAATACACCAATATGCAATATGCAGGAACACAGCGGTGTAGCCGTTGAATCTTGCATGTGTCTCGCATGAGAATCAAAAAAGAAAGAGGTCAAGGCTAGATGGCCTAGTCGGTGACACCTTGACCTTGCGAGCGTCGACCTGTAGGCCCAGGTCGTTATTATTATAGGCCCAGGTCGTGAGTTCGACTCTAGAGGGACGGGAGTCGGTGCACCGCTCACCAAAGTCCTGACGGCAAGCAGTTACCCCAACCCAACCCAGAAACTGCAGTCTCATTTGAGGAGGGTAGAATCAAGGCCACAAAGTCAGGCGCATTACCCGAGGATCCACGGGTTAACTGGGTCCGACCCCCAGCTACCCCGGGGACTGGGTACAGGCGGATTAGGCTCTTTTCAGAGTCGCTTAACAGAGGTTTTCCCCTATCCACCCGTGTAAAATGCAAAGGTTTACTAACGGTATTAGGTTTTCCTCTGTTCGGGAGCATAGCTCCCGGGGAATCCGAGCCCGCCGCAACATGCCGAAAACAAAAACACGCAGTTATAGCCCGCAGCGGGCAAATACGACGAACAGTCCTCTGGTCACAAAAATTGTATGTGATACGGTAAGGTCAGCTTGTGATGTATAAAAATCAAAAAAGATCTAGAATTATTATAAGCATGGGCGCTGAGCTTCTGCTGGTGAATTTCGGGCTATTTTCTTTGATTAGCCTCCAATTAACCACCGGTGTCTTCTCAGTCTAATATAGGAACAGCGTAGATTTTTTTTCCTAATTCTGAAGATTCTGGGAGATCTCGGAGATGAGTTCCGCATATCTCACTTAAAACTCGAACTTCGACTCTTGTGCTGTTTACTTGAACAGAGGGATAGCTGTACGCTGTGCTATTGTGCCCATTTATATCATGGTTACTCGAACCCCTCCTGAACGGCTCGCTGATAGGAGGGCCCTTGGACGTTGCTGAGTGGCCGTCAGATGTTTTGTTTTATTAACAGTTATTAACAGTTAATAACAGTTAACAACAGTTGACAACAGTTATTAACTGTTAATAACAACACTGTTGTTAACAACAGTCAACTGTCGGGTGCGTTCCAGCTCGAAATTGGGGAGTGCGATCGCACTTGTAAATAAGAAAAAGACATTAGGAGCCAAAAAGTGGACGAATCCGGAATTGAACCGGAGGCATCAGTCAACTAGACTATACCCCCATGAAAGAAGGTATAAGGAATCAACATTGAATCCTTGATTGAATAAGGACCATCAGTCATCGACGTCATCGCGGACGCTATCGCGGACGCCATCAGTCATCATCCTTTATCGTCGACGTCTTTAAGGACCCATTGCGGACTTCCCGATATATAAACACGTTCCTTATTTCTTCTTATAATTCTCTCGTCATCTTGTTATCTTGTAATATATCTTGTTTTGTATCTTCTTGTCTCTTGTCCCGATAATACTATATTTGAGTTTTATCCTGTCCTGAACTCTTAGACTCCTTTGTTTGGGTTTCTCGTGTGTATATCGATTAGTTTTCCTATCGATCTACAATGATATACATGACGTACCTAATTGGTAATTTGTGGATTTTCTCTAAAATCTTGGACAGGATGGAAATTGGCGGTAGATTAGAGATATCATCGCCCTGATATTTTCCGTCCTATGGGATTTCGATACAAAATGCTGTGTCAAAGCTTCACCAAAGTTGTGCAGTCATTTGTCGTATTGATGGACTGTAACAGAGGAAATTACCATCATTATTATTGTTCAGTAGAGTGCAACACAAACTAATATTAAAGTGAGCAGCCATTTAGCGAGAAAACAGGTGTTCGTTCTCATGGGTGAGCACTGAACTGTATTCTTGCTGCCTTATGTCGTATGTGCTCAGAGCAAGAGTAATTTTATATTCGTCAAAATATCTTTAGCCATTCGTGATTCCTGATATTGTTTACTCTATTCTATCTCTATGGTCTCTGGTAGTCGACAGTAAGCAGCTACGTTATGTATAATTTTGTCCAGTCATTGTGTATCTCGGTCGAATCAGATAATAATAATAATAAATCTTTATTTAAAGTCCTATACGACACATAACTAGTACAAATACAAATGGAATATTTCCACCATTACACATAACCCAGGAGGACTGCTCATATATTGGCCTGATTACAGGCTGTTTACTTGAATGTTGATGGCTTTCGGCATATTTGACGTCGCTGAATTCTCTTCCAAAACTTGTTACAACCTTTGAATAGCATTGGGAAAACCCTTCGGCATTGAGGTCTACAGCCCATTCACCTACCAGGAAAAAACCTTTGCTAGCTAGCTCTACCATGAGATAATAATAAATCTTTATTTAAAGTCCTATACGACACGTAACTAGTACAAATACAAATAGAATATTTCCACCATTACACATAACCCAGGAGGACTGCTCATCCATGAGAGCATCAACGTCTACAATAAGTGAGGAGTCTTGGAAAGGAATTCCAAGACTGCCTCTAAGCCCTTCTTGGAGTCAAGAAGAACTTTAAGATCCAACTCATTGGAAGCTTTGCGCAGGATCACTCTTTGATTTGTCGTAAGCGGACACTCACACAAAATGTGTCTAACGTCCTCTTCCTCTCCACGCGAGCACTGGTGGGATCGGTTTTGGACCTTAAACCTTTTGAAGAATATACCAAACGCTCCCTTGGCTGTTCTTAACTGTATCAGCTGACTGCTTTGGACAGTTCGCAATGAAATATCGCAAAGGGTTTTTGATAGCTGCCTGATATAACTGAGGTGGTCGAATCAGATAGAGTTAGGCAATGTCTCATTGAAATGTGAGAATTCAAAGCATGCCCCCGACCAGAATAATTCCATTTGATACACGTACTAACTTTCCTATTGGTAGTTATGTTTGTTATATGCATTTATCCGGATTGATCCCGGTTTCTAACGCTTTTCTTCTTGTTCTGAAAGCAGGTCTCGCTTCACCGGAATCGCTCGTTCCGTGTAGTTTACACATGTGGCTCTCATGGTATGGTTCTGTATCACATGAGAATAAACTATGGGGGGCACCGGATGAATCAGAAAAAAAGAAAAATACAGAACAGCTCGAGATTTAAAAAATCAATGCCGCTGCCAGGAATCGAGCCTGGGTTTCCTCGGCCACAACGAGATGTACTAACCACTATACTACAACGGCGAATAATTTAAAAAATTTGTTTACTAATGCTACTAGTGATATCTGTTCATCATTAACCACTTATTACTCTGTATCTACTTGTTCTCGTTATAACAGCTATCTCGCCGTTCTCAATGCATAGTAGGCCCGCTGATGCCAGAGCAGTACCCCAGAGGAAGTTCTCATTCGCACATGCATGACTTCGCAACTATGTCTCGCATTTACGCACCATATTGGTACGATAAGTTAGTATTCCGAAGCCCCTGAACCAGAACCACTCGTACCCAGATAAAAGTACTACACACTTTGCATCCAGCCAACTACTTTCATAGTCACAGCACAATACAGTTTACCTAGCCTGCAGGTCTACTCTGGCGATAATGGGAGGTGTAGTTGCAGCATGAACTTGGTACAAAGGAGTACTTATTTATATAATTTATCAACCACTAGAAACAATTTTCGACACGTGTCTCGCTGCCATGGCCGCTGAAGATAAAATGATCGGGCAAACAAATATAATTATAATTAAAAATACAGATTAGTCGAAGGGGATTAAATAATTTTTTTTCCCGATGGTGGTTAGGTTAAGAGCCTAATATATAAACCTAAATATTATCAGTTTGGGCACTAATATAATAATTGAATTATTTATTATAGCACTCCCGTTAATAATAAGATATAGCTTGCACTCTGTTCCAGCAAGAGGACCGAATAAACCCGATGATTCTATAAAGAGCAAGTTTGAGCGCCATACATCGACGATTATAATTATTTTTATTTCGTTTATTAAATTACACAGTCATAGTACAGTCATTAAACTGTAATTAATAAACACATATAAATAGTTTATATCGCAACGGCAGAAAAAGTATGATTGAATTGTATGGAAACTTGAGCCCGTCACAAGCATGAAAGAAGAAAATCGCCAGACAGCAGACGCTGACGAAGAGGAAGACGTCAATCTTGATGAAGTAGAGCTATCTGAAGAAAGTGAAGAAGACGATGCCCACAATCGTGCCGATGGTAGTCGAAATGGATCCGCAACTGAGGGATCCAAGTCGTGGGCCAGTTTTGGCAGTGCAAGCCGACCAAGTAATGCTCAGACCAGCGAAGCCAGTACGCCTTTGAAACAGACCTGGAACGAAGAACGATACTCCCTCCAGAAGAAACGGGGTCGGCCCAGAAAGAACACCTTATCCGAGACTCCTCAAGGCACTGGAATCACCAAAGAGCACGAACGAGTGAGATGGAATAACAGAGGAACCGCCGCGTTCACTAAGTTCGTCATGAAGTACCTGAAGACATTCACGGACGATCCACAGGCGAACCAGAAGGCGTTTTACCAGCGTCTGAGCGGGAACCTCTATAACCATGCTTCATCAGACGAAGAAGAATACAGCACAATTCCCAAAAATGAGGACGGGTCCGTGCTGACCGAGATCCAGATTGGCGGCAAACTAAGACAACTAATGGACTCGCAGCGGAAACTAGTCCTGGACAACGCGGGCAAACTGGTCGAGATCGCGAAATCCTTCACACAGCTGAACTGGGACCTGACTGTGATCATTGTGAATATAGACGAAGCAATTGGCCGGCGACGAGATCTGGGCGTCGAGAAAACGAACATTCTCAGCGCCCTGAGAGAACTTATTGACATTGGCATTGAAAGCGGGGACCTCGATGCCGAGGTCATCGCGAATCTGAGCGGAAGCAGAGAGCGAAGCCGGGACAGAGACGACGAAGACGAATCGAACGAGCGAGATGCAGACGAGTCGTCCGTGGTACCTCGAAAGCGACTACGACTGGACTCGGCCACACGGCCATTCGTCATGTCTGGCATGAGGTCTCGAAACGACATCGCTGTCTACGGGGAAGATTACTCAACCCAGTTACCGCGAAATAACAACTTCGACGAGACAATCCGACAATGCCTCGAAACGACTACGAAAATCTGCGAGAGCTTCAACAAAACAATGTTGGTTGTGGCAGACCGCCACGAGAGAGAGAAGACGACCGAGACCAGCTCTAGCTTCAAAGACCAGATCAAAAGAGAACTGAAAGAAGAGCTGAAAGAAGAGCTGAAAGAAGAGCTGAAAGAAGAGCTGAAAAAAGAGTTCCAGGCCGAGCTCAGGGACGAAATCAAAGCCGCCCTCATAACAGACTTCAAACAGGAACTCGCAGTACAGCTCGCAGCCCAGATGTCCGCCCTCAAATCCGAGGCCATCAGAGACGAGGTGTCGACAGTCCTGCACGACGTCATGAACCGGCTCCTTGCAAAACAGTGACCCTCCAACTGTATTTATTTATTTTCACATACGACATAATGGGGGCAGGCTGCTTCCGGCGGCCGGGGCGCTGCCCCGGACCCCGTTGCTCCTCGAGCTGCGCTCGAGAATGGCCCGTCCACCGGGAGCAACACTCGCGCAGCGAGCACTACGGGGTCTGGGGCAGCATCCCGGAGGCGAGCGGGAAACCAGCTGCCGGAAGCTACTTCCGGAACAGCGCGGCCACGACAAATTCAGTCATGAGGCTATCGCGGGATATGCCAGGCACGGGAAGATGACTTAGGAATTATTAAGTGCGGGGCGACAACCGTCAGGGTTACAGCCGCGTTTCCGCAGGACCGGATCGATATCCGAAGTAAATATCATACGAGCTTCTAGCTGACTATATATATATAGGAGCTCAGTCCAATTGTATCAATTGCTATCTCAGTAGCTCTTGGTTTGGGATAAATAGAAATAAGCACAGGAGAAGATACGCAACTGGCAATGTCTCTGCAAATAGGTTTTGTAAGTAGCAGTAGCTAGGTGTGCTAGTGAGAGGTGATCTCTAACAACTAGGTTGGCCTTGGTGCCATGGGCGGGCCCATGACAAAGAATCTGCAACATTTTTTGACGGAAAACAAGTACAGAGACTTGATTTTCTATAACCGCACTTTTGAAAAGGGCCAATCTCTCAGGGATCAAGGCGCAGTGCAGGTCGAGTCCATCAAGGATGTGGTGTCAAAGTGCGATGTCACATTCTTCATGTTATCCAGTGACGACGCTATCAAACAGGCTGTCAAGGAAGAGGTGATTCCTCTTGGAGTTGAGCTCAAGGGTAAAATAATTGTCGACTGCGCAACTGTGCACCCCAACACTTCGAAAGAGAATTACAAGCTCGTCACAGAGCAAGGGGCCACATTCATCTCGAGCCCTGTGTTTGGTGCTTCTCCATTCGCAGAAGCTCGAAAACTCATTTTCGTTCCCGCTGGTGACAAGGAAGCAGTCGAAAAGCTCGAACCGTTCATGCTGGCAATGGGAAAGAAAGTCATGTATGTAGGAGACGACGTGACCAGATCAGTGTCAATGAAAATCACGGGAAACGTCTTCATTGTCGGTCTTATGGAGCTGGCAGGCGAAGTACAAGTTTTGGGCGAGAAAGTAGGCGTCTCTCCAGAACTGATGACCGAATGGGCCTCTGAATTCGCCGGCCCCACCATTGGTCTCTACTTCCAGAAAAACAGTGGGGGAATCTACGACCCTGGTGCCGACGGCTCGCCCCTTTTCACAGTAAAGAACGGTCTCAAAGACTCGGGACATGCCATGGACCTTGCCAAGGAAAATGGCGTCAAACTGCCCACCCTCGAAGTGGCCCGGTCGAATCTCTTCGAGGCTGAGAAGCTCAAGGGTGCCAAAAGCAATCTCGATGCCTCCTCCGTGTACGGTGTGCTTCGCACCCATGCCGGCCTGGACTTCGAAAACGCTGCGGTCAAGAAGAGAGAGGCCGAGGAGAAGAAGTAGCTTTCTAGTGAATATAGCAGGGCTCCCTAACGAGCGTGCCTCCGGCAGCTGGGGCGCTGCCCCGGACTACGTGGCTCCTCTCGCTCCGCTCCAGTCGGGCCCCACAGTGGAGCGCTCCGCTGAGGGCACACCCGGCCTGTCGCTCGGCTCCCACAGGGAGTGGCGCTCCGCGAAGCGGAGCACAGCGGGGTCCGGGGCAGCGCCCCG
>JAKTSR010000174.1:0-27737 GCA_030580325.1 Sugiyamaella sp. yHKS617 | reverse complement strand
CCCCGGCCGCCGGAGGCACGACCACAAAGCCTCCGGCGGCCGGGGCGCTGCCCCGGACCCCGCTGTGCTCGCTTCGCGAGCGATTCGTCCGAGACATCACCCGCCGCCGGAGAATTGTACAGCCGGTCCGGCTGCTAATACATACGTGCGTAATGGATGAGGCTTGTGAAATTGATCGCTGCAGAGAGCATGTGACGAGCCGGCGTGCGCGGTGCTCGTATTTCCGTCGCGACACAGTCGTTTTCAAGCCGGAAATCAGTCGAAGGCAGAGCCTGCCCCTTTATATGCCTGGCCGTGCTTCCCCACACTGATCCGTCGCCGGCATAGCGGAGAGGGCCTCGGAGCCAGTTACCCGGACGTGCCTCCGGACCGCTCGCTTCGATGGCCCCCGGTGACAGTTCGGACAGGGTATACAGCATTACGAGGAGCGGTCAGGGGCCGGGGCTGACAGAGGAGAGACGGAGGCCGGGTAACTGCGAGGGGTATTAGTTTGGATACGCCGACCCTTTCAGTGATAAGGGATGGGACGGAGAGAGGCTCGTGCGGTTGGTGCTGTGACTGTGAGCTGCCTGTTAGCTATGGCCGGACCCTCCGGGCCGGAAGCAGGCCATATCGATGTCCGATTCCGAGACTCAAGGAATCAGGGCAGCCGGCACTTGAGCTGCTGTCCCGATCAGTTTCTCCGGAACTTGAACCGATCTAGGTTCCGCGCGGAACACATACACATTCCAAGTTCCGCCCTGTCGTCCCTCTGACCTTACCTGCACTGTTTTCGCAGATGGGAGTGTCTGGCTCACTCTAAGAACGGGCCAAGTGCTGTCGATGATTGGGGTGCGTGCCCCATCCCCCTGGACCGAGCCTGGGCGCCGTCGGCGACGGGGGTGCCTGCCCCAGACCCGGCTGTGCTCGATTCGCGAGCGCTTTGGCCAGGCACGCCCTACTCAAGCGGCAGCGAGAGCTGCTGGGAGTCTGGGGTCCTGTCGCGGCCATCAGGGGCTCGTCTTGTTCCCCCGTAGACCAGGCCAGGAAGCCTGCCCCAGACGCTCAGGCCTGTGGGGGCTCTACTCGAGCGGCAGCGAGAGTAGCCGGGGGGTCTGGGGCGCAGCCCCAGCTGCCGGAGGCACGCCCATCTTCCGCGGAGGGTCGGTTCCCGCTTTTGTGGAACCGATCCCCTGTCTTGGGGCGGCCAGGCACGGGCTCAGAGGTCCTTGAAACGTCATGTACGCTTTACCCCTGAGTTTTCCTGATCAGTACGCTGCATACCTGTGGCATACCTGTGGAGGGTAACAAGCAGCAGCCTGTCTGGAGCGGTATCCGGCGCTACTGACCGGACTTAGAAGCTGCCGGACCCGAGAAGCCCCTCTCCTCCCTCTCCTTTCTTCTCTGACCAATTCTGAGCAGGCGAGCAGCCTGCTTGTACCGCGGATGCATTATACATGCAGCTGGCCATGCCGACAGCCTCGAGACCCTGCATCGGCACCTGGGCCAGGGCTCGGGGGGCCGGCTCCCCAGACCCGCGGCTCCTCTCGCTCCGCTCGAGTAGAGCCACTCCACCGGGAATGGCCTCCTGCGAAGCAGGAACAGCGGGGGCCGCCGGAGGCACGCCGTCGGGCTCCCGTGCCGGCCGCATATCCGTCGGTGGTGCAGCCTCCGGCGGCCGGGGCGCTGCCCCGGACCCCGTGGCTCCTCTCGCTGCGCTCGAGGAGGTCTGGGCCAGGGGAGCGCTGGGAGATCCGGGCTGTTTGTGCACTGTGAGGGCTGGTCTCGGGGCATTTGGCGGCCGGCCGGCCTGCCGCTGCCCGTGCCCATGTTCCCTGAATCCAGCGGTTCAGGGGCATGCAGCTACCTGCATTTCTGCCCAAGCATATGCGCTGAAAAGCCAGAAAAATATTTGGCCAGACGTATGTATATACAGCGTATAATTGTGCAGCGGAGAAGCGAGCCCTGACAGCAGCGATAATATATAGAGCCAGGAGTCCGAGATCCGGTCTGGAATTCGCGTCGCCGAGACAAGCGTCCCCGTGCATGTTTCTCTTTCGCTCTGCGACTCGACGACCACTCTTCGAAGCAGCTGGTTTAGTGCCATATTTAATACGACCCAGGTCCGCAACACGAGGCAGGTGACACCAGCGACACGAGCTACACGAATTGGCAGTCCGACCTTCCACTCTGTTAATCGCAAGCAACTCTTGTGACTCTCATCCTCGTCCCATCCACAGCTGCCGATAGGAGCAGAATTAGATCTTGGTAGCTGGAATTGGTAGTACTAGCTACGCTCGAACACAACACAACCAACGTAACGTAACGGCGTGGTCCTTTCACTGTACAACCTGATTACATCTGCATCTATCAGTTCGTTCATTCGTCCGTCTGTTCTTACATTCGTGCACTCGACATTCACGGGCAGTGGACTTCCGCTTGCAGCTGCGCAGTCTCGGACTGGCCTCCGACCTGCCCTGCCTAGTTTTGATCTTTAATTGGTTACCCCTGGCTCACTGCTAGCAGTGTTCGACACCTTCGCCTTCGCCTTCGTCCCGATCTCTACCCATTCATCGCCCCCTCTTCGTCAGAGTGAGTCAGACCACTGCGCCCAGACAGTCGCGATCCGCCAAGGACACAGCCAGGCCTGCGCCCAGTTTTTGCCTGCGCTGCGCACTTACAGGGCTGCTGCGAGCTGATCTGAACGGTGAGCCAAACCTTAAACTATAAAGCGGCGAGCGCTGCTTCACGAACGTCAGGGCCCAGCTGCCACTCTCGCGAAACCCACAGAGACCAACTCCCGCAATGGGCGTGTTCAGCTTGCTGCCCTCGTTCAAATTCTTCGACAGCGACGCCCCACCCGACCACGACGGGCTCGCAGGCCCTAAAAGTAAGTGCCGGGTCGTGCCTCCGGCGGCCCCCCTCCCAGTTCGAGGAGAGGACTAACAGTGGGTATAGAGTCGCTGAGCAATGACTCGTTTGGTGGCGGCGGGGCGACCGTGACAGGATCTCCTGCGCTGTCGCCGCGCGCGACGACTGTGGCGCCTGGGTCTGGAGGAGCGGGCGTGGCCAAGTCGTCATCGGCCGGCCTGGCTGGCGCTGGCGCTTCGCGGCCTCAGAGCCCGCTGCATAGGAATACCGCGTCGTCAGATCTGCTGGCGTCGCAGGAGTCGAGCGATACGCTGGGCCCGCTGCGGCAGAGCGCCTCGCGGCAGCGTGTGCGGGTCAGCGCTGATGGAAACGGCCCCTCGTCGATAGCTGGAAGTGCCAATTCATCGCTGGATCCGCTCACCGATGTGATTATGCAGCGCACCCACGGTGGGTCTACCGGCATTGGTGCTGGTGCTAGCTCAGGGGGCGGCGGAAGTGGATCTGGGGGCGTAAACATCCCAGGAGCTGCTGTTACAAGCGGTTCTGGCTCAGGTTCTGCCTTTAGTTCTGCCCTTAGTTCTGCTCTTGGTTCTGCCCCTGGTTATGCCCCTGGTTCTGGCGCTGGGTCCGGTTCTCTTCTTAGATCCGGCCCTGGTGGCGCTGATTCGGCTGGCCAGACTGGTGACGACGAGGATGCGAC
The DNA here is from genome assembly GCA_030580325.1 of Sugiyamaella sp. yHKS617. Lineage (NCBI taxonomy): Eukaryota > Fungi > Ascomycota > Dipodascomycetes > Dipodascales > Trichomonascaceae > Sugiyamaella > Sugiyamaella sp. yHKS617. Next base: position 24,187 of record JAKTSR010000174.1, on the reverse strand, counting down.
GCTCGATGGCGGTGACGATAATGAAATTCTGGCTTACGACAACAGTGCTGGCCGATACGGACAGGGACTCGGGAACGGCAGCGGGAATGGCCAGGGCTTCAGTCGGTCGGTTTCTTCAAACACGCTTGCCAGTACTGCCAGCAGTGTAGCAAACAACGGCAACATCGCCAGCAGCAGCGGTAGCGCCAATGGCGGTTTCTTCTCGCTGCTGCGCAAGTCGTCTGGAAGACCCACCACGGACGACGAGCTCGATTTTACCCAGGCAGGACGCGACGAAGCCTGGAAAGCCGACGTGGTGGGCTATATCCCAAACACGCCGGTGCCGCCTAAATACGTGCATGTGCGGGCTCACCGAAAAAAGGACCGCGAGTTCAACCGCGTGTTTCTAGCCCAGGAGCTGCGGCCATCACACGACTTTGACCAGGATGGCGGCAGCCTCAGTGGCAGCGCCAGTACGAGTGCCAGACCTAGCATGAGCGCGAGTAGAAGTGCAGATGGAAACAGCGGTTCTGGTTCTGGTTCTGGTTCTGGCTCTGGCTCTGGCTCTGGCTCTGGCTCTGGCTCTGGCTCTGGCTCTGGCTCTGGTTCTGGCTCTGGCTCTGGTTCTGGTTCTGGCTCTGGTTCTGGCTCTGGTTCTGGCTCTGGACTGAGTGGTAGGGGCAGCGACCCGAATGCCGGTGGTCCCTCGTGCCGAACAGATAAGCGCAGCGCTCGACGGGTGGCCCCGAAAAATGCTATTTGGTGTGCTAAATTCAGTGTCGACGGGCGGTTTCTGGCGGCCGCCGGCGAAGACAAAGTCGTGCGGGTGTGGGAGGTCATCTCATGGCCCCGGGACCGGGACCGCGACCGCGACCGTAACTACGGAAAAGACAGTAAAGACAAGGGCGCTGGCTCCACTCCGAGTACTGGGTACCCCGACTCGAGCGACTCAGAAGACCCGCCTTCTAATAATTCACCATTCAAAAGCAAAGGCGGCTTTCGCCGCCGACGCCCTACTGCATATGCTCCAGTGTTCAAAACAACACCGGTGCGAGAGTTTTGCGGTCACACGGCCGATATTCTCGACTTGAGCTGGAGTAAAAACAACTTTCTCTTATCATCGTCCATGGACAAGACAGTACGTCTATGGCATATCGACAAACAGGACTGTCTGTGTTCATTCTTGCATTCTGATTTTGTAACCTCAATCAAGTTTCACCCCAAGGACGATCGGTTTTTCATTTCCGGCTCGCTCGACTGCAAACTGCGTCTGTGGTGTATCCCCGACAAAGAGGTAGCCTATGAACGCGACGCTCCAACCTATGTCACAGCCACGGCGTTTTCTCCCGATGGCAACACCGTCATCATCGGCTGTTTTGGCGGCCAGTGTCTCTTCTACGAAACGGAAAAACTGCGTAAAAAGCGCGAGATTCGTGTGCGTAGTACACGGGGCCGCAATTCCAAAGGTTCTAAAATCACCGGCATCGAGGTATTCCAAGTGGTGCCTCAGAAAAAATTCTCTAGTCGCTATCTGCAATTCGACAACGACATCAAACTGCTAATATCTACTAATGACAGTCGCATTCGACTGTATAACTTATTTGATGGGTCCATGGAGATCAAGTTCAAAGGCCATGAAAACGAGCAGACCCAGATCAGTGCCACATTTTCCGACGACGGCCGATACATCATCACCGGCAGCGAGGACTCGCGCACCTATATCTGGTCCATTGACGAGAGCGATTTGTACGAGCGCAACGGCAAGAAGAAAGAGCGCCAGGAGTACGAGTACTTCCACTCCAACAAGTCCATGGTAACGGTGGCTCTCTTTGCGCCCACCTTGACGAGGCAAATTCTCGCTGCCAGCAGTGATCCCATCTACGACATCTGCGACCCTCCCCCAGTCGAGCTCAAATATTCCGAACCTAGCAGCGACAACGAAGACCCAGGCGGACACCCAGGCGAACACCCAAGAGACCACTTGAACGAGCATTCGGGTGAGCACTCGAGCGAGCACAAATATCCGCCTCTACGCACGAGTCGCATGTCGCAGCACCGGTCGGGTAACATCATTGTCACTGCCGACCGCAACGGAATAATCAAGATCTTCCGCCAGGACTGTGCTTACGGGCCACGAAAGGTGCTCCTCGAAGCGACCCAGGCCCAGAAGAAGCGCTACAGCGGAATCGCTCTCAGCCCCTCGCACTCGTGGCGAGAGTCCATCTCCGTGTACAGGTCCAAGACCGGCAGGTCAACAACCAACGGCAGCGTCTCTGGCAGTCCGCGACCCGTGACTCTTGGGTACAGCGACGCGTCCTCGATAGCGGAGCGCGGCCGGTCCCGAGCAGGCTCGCTCATCCACAGTCGTTCGTCCTCGCGAGACGACAATCTCCTTACACGCCCCTCGGCTAACGCGCTCGCCGGTCTCAACAGCCCGCGCATGCGACCAGTCAGCCCCGGCTCCAGTAGTGTCCACACTCTGCGCAGCAGCAACAGCCGCCATAGACTGACGGAGCTCAGCCCGGTCCCATCCAGCGCTCGCGACCGAGACCGCGACCGGGACCGCGACCGCCCCAGCTTCCAGGCACCAAACGGCGTGGCCTCTACACTCATTGACGGCACTGTCAGCCCAGCAGCACTAGCACTCTCGTCGCCCTCGCCTGACCATGTCCCTCACCCGCCTCGACCTGCCCCCAACGGCAAGGACCAGCCACTCGCCGCGGACCAGGACACCGATGACAACATCGTGTGCGAAAACTGCGGCTACGGCGAGTTCATCGCCAAGTTCGTCGACTCCGAGATGCGCCTACTCTGTTCCCGCTGCTTCCGCGTCTACACGCCCCACTAGTGGACAGACCTAAGACATGTATTCCCCTCTTCCTACACGACCTGACCCTCCTTCGGTGACTGGGGCGCTGCACCAGACCCGGTGTTGTGGTCCGCTTTCCGGTGCTGCTGGGTCTGCCTCCGGCGGCCGGGGCGCGGCCCCGGACCCCGTTGTGCTCCGCTTCGCGGAGCGTCTGTTCCAGGGCACTGGATGGGTCGATGTGGCACTACCTTGAGTGCCTGGTGACTCTGTGGCACAGTAGGGTGGGAAGCCGTGGCACAGAAAGATCGCCATGGCACTGCCCTCCTACTGTGCCACAATTCGGGTATACTCCAGTACCGGACATACTGTGGCATTACCTACAGAGCTCAGGGTCCTGTTACTCGACCGATCGGGGTGCACGCGGTCGTCCAATGCTACGAGAACCGCAACGGACCCTGGCCGTCGGGGCCCTCCTCGAGCTCCGCTCGAGGAGCCGCGGGGTCCGGGGCAGCGCCACGGCTGCCGGAGGCGTACCCTTCCTGTCGGTATCGCCAGACCGGAGCGGAAGCAGTCTCCGGAGTGCATAATCGATTAATTAAATTGCATGGATCGACGCGCACGGGCTGAAAAGTTTAAAGGGGCGACAGGAATGACCTCGAGGATACAGTCGGTTGCTGATTCAATGGACCGAGTGTGAACCCGACGGCGACGAGGGAGCGAGCTGTGTAAAAATGGTTTTGGAGAACACCCATCCTCTGGTGAGGCCGTTTCTGGCGCTGGCCTCTGAACTCGGGCTGACGACCATGTTCCGAGCCAGCTACGACGTACACCTTCTCGTGCTCATGAGGTTCATTCGCTTGGTAGCTTTTGGCCAGACGTCCATTATTCTGGTGCTGTATTTCAAGTCCATTGGAATCAGCGAGTCGCTTATTGGTATTTTCATGTCGCTGACGCTGTTTGGCGATGTGTTTCTCTCATTTGTGCTGACACTCTATGCTGACAGGCTTGGTCGGCGCAACGTCCTCACAGGTGGAGCGCTCATGATGACTGTTTCAGGAGTGGTTTTTGTGCTCTCAAACAATTTCTATGTCCTGCTAGTCGCTGCTATTATCGGAGTGATTTCTCCTTCTGGTGGCGAAATAGGCCCGTTCCGCGCTATCGAGGAGTCGTGTCTCGCTCAACTAGTATCTCTCGAGAGCCGGGCTGATATCTACGCTTGGAGCACGGTGCTGGGCGGCCTTGGTGGTGCCATAGGCTCAATCTCAGGAGGATATATTATCATGATGCTGCAAGAACAGTACTCGTTCACCCCGGTCGAGTCGTACAAGGGCATCTACGTGTTCTATTCTGTGTGCGGTGCCTTGAAACTGCTCTTCACGGTCCTCCTGTCGAAGAAGGTCGAGCTGCATGCCGAGGACAAGGCTGCCATTAAGACCCAGACCAGTGCCAACGCTGTTGCTGACACGGTTGCTAACACTACGGGCTCTGCTGAAACGGACGCGCTTTTGCAAGGTTCTGTGCGGACGACGAACAAGAGCTCTGCAGTTCCAGCACCATCTTCTGGATATGGCTCTTCTGAGCTTGATTCAGCCAAGGCTCTTGCTAAGGCTGGACTGATGACACGCCTGATGCCACATTTGTCGCACGAGTCTCGCAGGATCGTGTTCCTCCTGTCGTGCCTCTTTGCTGTCGACGCTCTGGGCTCGTCTATGACCAACAGCTCCTGGACCAGTTACTACATCTCGCGCAAGTTCGGCATCTCTGAAAGCTATCTAGGCTCGATCTTCTTTATCACGGGTCTTGTGAGCTGCGTGGGCTCGCTTCTAGGCTCATCCATCTCCAAACGACTAGGCCCCTTGCTGACCATGGTCGTCACTCACCTGCCGTCGTCAGTACTGCAAATGTTCGTGCCATACCCCAGTACTGTCGAAGGAGCGCTGCTTATCATGATTATCCGAGCGAGCACCTGCACCATGGACGTAGCCCCGCGACAGACCTTCCTGTCCTCGGTGGTCCTCAAGAATGAGCGTACTGCCGTCATGGGCTGGGTCAACGTCGTCAAGACGCTCGCCCAGATGGTCGGCCCGACTCTCACGGGCCACCTCACCGGCATGGGCCTGCAGTGGTTGTGCTTTGTCATTGGCGGAGGTCTCAAAGTCCTCTATGACCTCGGTATCCTGTCCACCTTCCTTAACATAAAGCTAGATAGAGACCATAATTGAGTAATTTTTCGTGCTCGCTGGCTGCGCCTGGGCTGATTTGTGCCGGGGGTCTGGCCCTTTTTGGGGATTTGGGCATGCCTCCGGCGGCCGGGGCGCTACCCGCTGCTCCTCTCGCTGCGTTCGAGAGGCCACTCCACCGGGCACCGGAAGTACCACTCACGAAGCGAGCACAGCGCTGCCCCGGACTCCAGAGGCCTGGCCCAGGCAGACCCGGGCTCAGGGGTATGACCCCATTGCGGCCCGTGCTCAGGGGTATGCGGCTATGGCCCGCGCAGGAGCCCTGCAGACCATAGTTCGAGATAGATGATTAAGTGGTGCTCACCGAGTCTTTAGAGGAGCTCTGGTTTGGCCGGACCTGCCTTGGAATGCGATGCTCAAACGTCAGGGAGTAAGTGATGCAGGGGCAGGGCACAAGCGTCCGAGGCCAGTGACGTCAGCATCGCTGGCCGCGGAAAACGAGCGGGCGCTCGAGCTCATGCTCAGCCCGTCATCTTCAGACGACGAGGCCCGCTCGCCTTCTTCCTCGGGATCGCGAAGCGAGCACAACGGGGTATGGACCGGCGCCCCAGCTGCCAGAGGCACACCCGACCACACCGGCCTCATCGAGAGCGAAAGCGACACGGACAGCGATGACGAAGATATCGATTGGGCCGACGTAGATCTGCAAGAGGAGCAGGAGTCGGCGGAGATGCCAGAGCTAGAAATAGCTGAAAAAATTGTTATTTCGAAGAAGATAGATCCAGTACGGGAAGAGCCGGTGTCGGCAGAGAAAGAAGCCAGGAGGAGGAAGTTGGAGTTGTCGAACCGCGAGAAGGTCATTCGGTTGACCACTCATGTGCTTCATGTTCAGGCGCTGCTGCATCATGGCTCAATCCGAAACGATTGGATAAATGACCCCAAGCTTCAGAAGGAGCTTAAGCAGAAACTGCCGAAACCGCTGAGGTCGGCATTTAAAAAGCATGCCAAGCATGTCGACAGCGGCAAGAATGTCAGGAAGCCCGACGAGGTGATTGATAACCTCGCAGTGCTGGTTACCAAGCTGGCTGTGTACTTTCGGAAAATATTCAGTATTACCCGACCAGGACTGGTAGTTCATGGATACCACTCCCCAGGAGAGGATGACGGTAGTGCTGGAGCTGTGGATTCGGAAGACTTTATCCTGAAATGCTCGGCTCGCGAACAGTTTAATGATGTCGACGACTTCCGCGAAGCAGCTCTGTCGCTCAGTGGATCGAGAGACCTCGGTGCGCAGGTGTTCACCTCGCTGCTGAGGGGTTTGGGTGTCGAAACCAGGCTGGTCTTTTCGCCGCCACTCCTGGGATACACCCTACACAAGCGAGAGCTCTACGATGTCAAGGCTGCTAGAGACAGCACAGGGACTCGTCGAGGAATGGCTGGTGGGATCAGGGGAGCAGTAGCAGGAGTGAGAACGGGGGCAGGTGCAGAATATAAAGCAGATAGCAGTCGTGAAGACACCCCCGAGGTTGATATAAATCAAAAAGTCATTGACAGTCACCTAGCGTATCCTGTGTTCTGGTCAGAGATATATGACCCTAGGCTGAAAAGCTATATTCCTATAGATGCGATGGTGCTCCCATTTCCCGATTACGAGGATCTAGTGAGTGGGAAAATAGGGTCAGAGAAGCCTAGTCAGTTCGAGCCGCTTGGAAGCTTCGCCGGGAGTCAGAAGATGTACTACGTGGTCGGCTACGAAGACGACACGAACTGCCGAGATCTGACACCAAAGTACATGAGCCCCAAGACGCTGCCCCAGATAATCGCTATTACGGCGACGTCACTAGTGAGACCGCTGTCCGCATCGTCATTCAAAGACGTGGCGTACTTACTTTATCTACGCTCGGTCTGGTTGATGGCGAGGAAGCTAAACAAGAAATCAGAAAAGCTCCGTCTCGAAGACGCTCAGATGAGAAAATGGGTTCAAGCGAAACTGAAATCTGAAAATTCCCACGACGACGAAGCTGCTGAGCCCGCATATCCCAGCGTCCTTTCTGCATACAAGTCGCATCCAACACTGGTCCTCGAGAGCAAGCTCAACAAGAGTCAAACACTTCGGCCAGGAGCGAAGCCCGTTCACAAGTTCGATATAAAAAGCACGAAAGGGACTCGAACAGAGACAGTTTACTTGTTAAAAGACGTGCTGAACTGCCGCCCACAAACTGCATGGTATAAAGAAGGACGGGTCATCAGGCCTAACGAAAAGCCCATGATTCTAGAGAAAGCCAAACCGTCTACCCGCAACGGCAAGCGGAAACTTGAATCCAGCGTAAAGTACGGGGACAACGCCGAAGTGGCCGAACAGGGGCTGTACTCCTACGAGCAGACCATGGAATACATTCCACCAGAGGTACCTGAGGGAACGCCCATTCCCCGTAACGAATTCGGCCGAGTCGAAATATTCACCCCCAACATGGTGCCGAAAGGGACCGTGCACCTGCGACATCCCGGCCTCGGCCGCATTGCGAAGAAGCTCGGAATCGACTTTGTACCGGCCGTGGTGGGCTTCAAGTTTCAATCACGCTTCGCGAAACCCGACATAGACGGTGGCATTGTGCCGGCCCACTGTGCCGACGTCCTCCTGGACGCATGGCGAGCCGAACAGGAAGCCAAGCGCGAAAAAGAGGCTGCTGCCCGCAACCACGACTCCCTCGTCCGCTGGAAGCTCTATCTCGCCCGCCTTCAGCTGCTGCGCCGGCTCGAGCAAAAATACGGCTCTGTGTCGCCCCCAGCAGCCTGATTCTTATATTTATTAACACCCTCCCACCATCCCCTGTCACGCCTCCGACGACCGGGGTGCTGCTCCGGACCCTGCTGTGCTCGCTTCGCGAGCGCTACCCATTGCCCAGTGGAGTGGCCCCCTCGAGCACGGCGAGAAGAGCAATGGGGTCCGGGGCAGAGCCCAGGCCAACTCAGGTCCAGAGGTACCGAGTGGCCAATCAGGCCAGACCAACGTCAAACGTCCGGGAGCAAACGGTGCCGAGACGAGGTCAAAGCGATCCAAGCCGGAGATGTGAGCGTGGCAGCCGCAGAAAACGAGCGAGTTCTCTGGCAGATACTGAGTCCGCCTACGACGGCGGGGCCTGCAAATACTTCTGGTTGACTTCTGCAGGAGCCGCCATCTGAAAATCTCTGTCGCATCTGCTAGCAGCCGGCTCCTTCAAGTTCTCTTCCAAATCTCATCTACAAAACCAGAAGAGTACTCTGTAATAGGTGCAAGGGTTCTATGGGGGAGTTTTCGAAGGACAGTGAGAACTGATCTCTTGGCCAAGTTCTGCCATGGTTTTGCACCATGGACGTTCAGTGAGGTGATTAGGGGCTGACGATCAAGGAGCACTATGATAGGCTGTGATCCAAGATGTTTCTCGCTTGAACCCTGAAGTATCTTGTGACCTAAGTGTTTTTTGATGGGTCTCATGGGCAAGTTTTGGATGCGTCTCGCTTGATCCCTGGAGCACTATCATCTCCTAAATAATTGTATTATCTATGTATTATTTTGTGTGCGTCCTCCGTTTACTGCTCAATCGCCGTAATGATATGCGAGCTTTCCCTGCGAAGGTGGCTCTATTGCCAACGTAGAGAGATTCTCCAATGATAGTTCTCTCCAAGTCATCTGCAAAGGAAAGCAGGTCTTCTTTCGTTTTGCGAGCACACTTCCTTTTCCATAATTCAAATGATGATTCCCATCATTCCATGTTCCCGGGAAATGGTCCTCGAAGAGTGAGCAAACGTGCTGAGAGCGTAAGATACCCGTTGGCTCCTCAGCTTGATCTTCCGTTTTAACTTTCGGAGATTCCCGTTCCTGAACATGAGAACGAATAGCACCATCGTTGGGAGAGGAGATACCCATTGGTTCCTCGAGCTTGTCTTCCATTTTAACTTTCGGAGCTTAAGGCTCCTGAACATAAGAACGAATAGGCCCTCGTCCGTCGTCGGTAGATGCTAAGATGTCTGTTGGTTCCTCCGCCTGGTCTTCAATCTTAGCTTTAGAAGTTTGAAGCTCCTGATCATGAGAACGAATCGCACTATCCTTGGGAGAGGCTAAGATGTCTGGTGGCTCCTCTGCTTGATCCTCAAATGTAACTTTTGGAGCTTGAAGTTCCTGAATCCCAGTAGCTACGGAATTGGGAGGTTGAACTGCCTCGTTGTCAATAGTTTCCTCGTCAGGTGTTCAAAGACCCAGAACTTCAACAGCTTCTTCGTCAAGTGTTCGAAGATCCAGAACGTCAATGGCGCCTTCGTCGAGTCGTCGAGGAACTGGTAGAAGAGAATGAAACTCAGCAGAGCTATCCTCAGGTTTGTCTGGCGTTCGTCGAGCTGGATGGCAGTAATGAGGTCCAGCGCTTCGAGTTATTCCACATGTCTGATCTAGGTCACTGACTTTATGAGGTTTGTGGGGCAAGCGCGGGTCATTCCATCCGAGAATGGCCTCTTCTGAGTACCGGTGACTGTCAAGTGTGAAGTTCTGGCTGTCAAAAAGCTTGGCTAAGTACGCTGGTAGGATAGACATGCTGGCCTCGTCTTCAAACTGGGCCTCCCAGTACCGTACCTGATTCTCCCAGTTTTTAGACGTTTCTGAGGTTTCAACTGTGAAAAATGAATTATGCGGATTATGCGGAATGGTGGTTAACTTCTCCCTTTTCATACGGTCAATATTGGATACGAGTGTTGGTAATTAGGACCTGCTTATGAGTTCCGACTGTTTAATGAACTCATAGAGCGACCATGCTTCGTACTTCGTCAGCGACACAGTCGTTCGAGTTAACTCTTCATACGATTTGGCTTCTTAAGCTTCACATAGTGGCCATGCATGCCATGGAAAACCATTGCAGGGATGCGATGAACGAAGGGCTCTTTCCAGTTGTTATCACCCTGGCGCAGCTTTTTGATGTCCACCGACGGCGAATAACGGACACAGTCGATCTTCTCGGTGAACCCAGCTTTGTGCGCTATAACTTTTGCAGGATAAAAGAAGCGATTGAACCGGGTCCAGAACAGGATGCAGCCCATTAGACCGTTCTCCTTTATAGATTTTTTTCTGTTGGATCCATTCCTGAACCAACTCATCGGGGACTTGGCGTGGTCTTGGTGTAACGTCCGAGAGAGACTCGTTTACTTCATATTCCAACGGTGACTCGAAGAAAGCCGCTACGTTCCAGTTGACGGACGTACGGGCAAGCTCTATAGCCACTGGTGAGTAGTACTATGTAGTCATATAACCTCAACCAGTCCTCGCGAAGGTGTGTAATGGAAGAAAGTATACCTTGTCTGATAATCAACTCGAACGAGCGTTTCATATTTCTCATCAGATTAAAACGGATTCGAACGCTCAATTCGCCTCTTCTGTCCCGACCCATGTTATTTTGTTTTGCCTTCTGGCCGAGGATTTGGAATACCTCTTGAGTTAGCAAATTCTGAGGTAGCATATTGCGCTCATCATCCGTAGCTCCATAGGCCGTGTGACTATCTTCAAAAGGTCCCGGTAGCCCATGTACTCGAGCGGGACATGGGCTCTAAGGTTTGCCTGTACTTGGACGAATATAGACAGTTCTTGATAATACAATCCCGCTGCATCACACTAACGACTCCATGAGCATTTGGAGGTCTGAGTGAATGTATTTGAAGACAAACTTATTTCGAATCCTGTTCAACTGCCTCATTTCTGGGTCTCATATTAACCAGTTCCTATCCCTGGCGGCACAGGGGACGCTCAAGTTAACGTGTAGGGGTACCCTCTGGAACTCCTTCTGGAATCCTTCCATACGTGGGGTGTTTATGGTCCTAAGTTACTATGCGGTCTTCAGACCCGTCTGTACGTCGTCATCTTCTGACTTATCATCTTCTGACTCGTCTGAAATTACTTCGCGTTCAAACATTGTAGGATTGGACTAATATGGGTTTGAATATGAGAATTCAGAAAAGCGTGGTTGTTGGGTCAGACGTGGTCACATCGAACGGACTGTACTGGACTGTTTTACTTATCTGCATACCAAAAACTTGTGATGACGCCATCCCGCTGAAAGCAATGGACCCTCTTATTTATCAACGTGCTCCTACCCTCCCCTATTGCGCCTCCCGTGGCCTGTTCGCTGTCCCCGTCCTTGGCCTAGAGCTCACTTGGCATGTGCAAGGAAAGAGACCCTGTCTTTCTGGACCGACTCAAGCGGAGCGAGAGTCGCAGCGGGGCCGGGGCAGCGCCCCGGCCGCCGGAGGCGCACCCTGAGGAGCCTGTGAGAAAGCGTGTTGTTACAGACGGCTGGCCCTAGCGCTAGCGCCTAGCCTGGCGGTAGAGGGCGCCGATGAGGGTGCCGACGGCAGTGCCGAAGTAGGCACCAGCGACGATGGTGACTGGCCAGCGCTGCCAGGGACGGTCCCAGTCGAGCGGGATGGGCACCGCGCCGAGCCAGGCGCCGAGCCAGGCGCCGACCGAGGCCCCATACACGCCGTTGAGTGGCAGCTTGACCGAGATGATGTCCTTCCAGATCTTGGAGTCCAGTTTATATACATAGACGAGAGGCTGCACTGACAGAATGGAGATGTGAACCGCACACAGGAAGGTCTCGCCCACGAAGGCGGTGGCGGGGGCGCCGAATAGAATCAGCAGCCCGAACACCAGCACCGACATGGCCAAACTCAAAATGGTTGCCAGAATGGCCGTCTGCTACTGTTAGTTCCTGTTGCCGCCCAAACACAAGGCGGGTACGCCTCCGGCGGCCGGAGGCGTACCAGGGGTGCCTGGATCAAGGACCTACCGAGAGCCGGGTGGACAGGCCCGAGTCGGATTTGGGCTGTTTCTGCCTGGAGGCCGAGGACGAGGGGGCGAGGGCCTGGCCGTCGAGGCTGCCGGCCACGCAGTACACAATCTGGATGAGCACGAGGGCCAGGATGGTTTCGGTCAGGGTGCGGGCCGGATCAGACACCAGACTGCCCCGGGTCAGGGTGTACCAGAAGTATGCTAGGAGCGTTACAGCGTAAGTGACGGATGCTGTGAGTGAGACCAGAGACGAGCCGCCATTGCCGCTGCCTCCGCTGCTACTACTGCTGCTACTGCCGCTGTGGCTGCCAGAGGTGCCGGATCGGCTGAGAGAGACGGGCTTCGCGGGATTGGGCGAGCCCTGGCGGCCCCCGGTTCCACTGGATCCAGCGCCGGCCGCGCTGCTGGTCGGTGATTTGGGCATTTTTTCGGAGTTTTGGGGCCTGGCCGCTTTGACTGCTAGGCCGGTGCAAGTGCGCGTGTGGGTCTGGGTCAATGGCACGCCCAGAACTGGTTCGAGGCTGGGAAAATCCGCTGGTTGGCACGCTCTGACCCTGAGCGCATGAATCTTTCGCGCTGCTCATCACCATCGCTCTCTCTGCGTGAAGTATGCACATGGGCCCCGACCACCATGCCCTTACACGGCAGGTGCGCCCTCTAAACGGACCCTCCGCCCCCTGAGCGTGGATCCGGGTCCGGACGCTCGGGGGGAGACGCCTCCGGCGGCCGGGGCGCTGCCCCGGACCCCGTTGCTCCTCTTCGCTGCGCTCGAGGAGGTCACTCCCGGTGGCTAGCGGGTGGCGTAAGCCGCAGGGGTGCCAGGTAGATGAGCCAGGGAGCGCATTTCAGCGCATTTTCCCGGCGGACGCAGGTGGACCAACCCTCTGTGCACTGGCACGCCCCCTCCCGACGCCGCCACCGGGAGTGACCTCCTCGAGCGCAGCGAAGAGGAGCAACGGGGTCCGGGGCAGCGCCCCGGCAGCCGGAGGCGTACCCCCCTCCCCAGGGGGTGCCAGGATAGACTGAATAATAGCCGTGCGTATGTACAATTATATTTGCATGTAAATATGTGTGCTCGAGCAGAAGTGGTGAAGCTGCTCCTGGTACTACTACGTGCGTACTGTGTGTGATAGTTGCTCGCTGGACACTGGACTGTCTGTTTTGATTGTGGTCAGAAGAGCGCGAGCCGTGTGAATTGTTCTCTACGCGAAGGAATTGCTGTGCGCCCTGCTGGTACTCGTAGTGGTAGTGGTAGAGAAGCAAGAGGTTGCAGCATAGAGCATGCACGTATATAAACAGCTGGTGCCGCCGTCGGTGGTCAGCCATGCTGTGGTCGGGTCGTTCACTGGCGGCAGTGCGAGCGAGATCCTGGTGGTGCGCGGCAACAGCCTGCTTCAGCTGTTCCGGGCCAGACTCGTTTCGACGAGCGACGACGGCAACTCGTCCATCTCCAGCACGCTCGATGCCAACGCTGGTGGGATCAATGGCACGAATGGGAGCGGAAATGGAAGCGCCAGTGCGAATGCGAGTACGAGTACTAGTGCGAATGGCAGGGGTGGCTCGCTGTTAGAAGAAGGTGAGCTGGAGTCGGTTGTGGAAGAGACCATTATCACTGGTCCAGAGTCGTTTGTGACAGAAGTGGCCGATGTGCAGCCGGAGACGGCCGAAGAGAAACAGAACAAGACGAAGCTGGTGCTTGTGGGAGAATGGCCCTTGGACGGGTTTGTCACGGATATCAACAAAGTGCGGACTGTGGCGTCTGCCGACTGCGATGCTGTCGTTATCAGCTTCCGCTATGCGAAGATGGTCATCCTACAGTGGGACTCGGCGGGCCATGCCTTTTCCCCGATCAGTGTGCACTTTTACGAGAAGCAATTACCCTTTGGCACTGCTCCGGGCTTGAGAAGTGGTGGTGACAGGGCCGAAAACGAGCCGAGCCAGAAGATCTCTGGCGGAATCAGAGGGCGAGCGTTCATTTCTCAGACGGCCCGTGCTGCCGCCTCGATAGTGGACGCAGCCAGCTCGGTTCTCCCTGAACACCAGGCCTACCACTTTGTGGACCCGAACTTTCCCTCAACGTTTATTATCGACCCGTTCTCCTCGTGTCTGTGTTTACTGTTTCAAAAGGACCAGATGGCTTTCCTGCCCTTTACGAAAGAAGAGGATCTCGACGACTACCGCCATGCCAATAGTACAGGCGCTGGCGCTGGCCCCGATTCCAGTGCAGGTGCCGAATCCGGCCCCCGACTGCTGACCTCGTCTTCGTCGCTCGCTGCTGAGCTGCCTCCTATTTATTTTCCCAGTTTCCTCGTCCATGCGTCCAGACTGGACGATAAAATCGCCAACATCATCAACATCGCGTTCCTCTACGAATACAGAGAGCCTACTATGGCTATAATTTACGAGCCTGTCGAGACTTGGGCTCCGACCGCGCCCCTGCACAAGGACACTGTACAGTATTTGGTGCTTTCGCTCGACCTTCAGAATCGATCTTCCACCGCCATTATTTCAATCGACAGTCTTCCATATGATATCGACCAGTTAGTACCCTTGCCTGCTCCTATTGGAGGCTCACTCCTGATTGGTGCCAACCATCTGATACACATTGATTCGTCGGGCAAAGTCACTGGTCTGGCCGTCAACCAGTATTCGAAACTGGTTACTAAGATGAGTCAAGCGTTTTACAACCAGTCTGCCGAGCTCGGTGACTTGGCTTTAGAAGGATCCACTGCTGTTGTTCTGGAAACCTCGACTGACGTACTGCTGGTGCTGAAGAATGGATCCAAGTACACGCTCAAGTTTTCTATTGAAAGCAGAAAGGTCCAGAGTATGAGACTGCGGCCTGTAGTGGCTGATGCCGGTGTGGACCTGACGGGTCTTACACCAACAGCCGCCACCTCGTTTGACAAAAATCACGTTTTTATAGGCAGTGCGACTGGCAACTCGAGTCTTCTCTCCTGGCACCATACGGAGACAGACGCTGACCAGAGTACGTCTGTTCTTTCGGCGTCAGTCCCGGAGTCCTCTGCTGGTGCCTCCACTGCAGTTACCAGCACTCCATCGGCTGCAAATGGGTCGGCGTCAAAATCCGCAAAGGCAATAGCAGAGACTGTTGTCGACGACGACATCGACTATGACGACCTGTACGCAGATGAGCTTGACGACGACAAAGACAACAACGACGACAAGGAAGCTAAAGCTGGATCCAAAAAAGAAGCTGGCAAAAACACCAGTACTAGTGCTGATGCTGATGCTGGCGCTGCGGACACAGATGCCATGTCCGGCGTCAGCGCTGAAGCTGGTGCAACAGACGGGGCGAGCGAACAGCCAGGGGGGCCCAAGAACGCTTCGCCAGCCGAAGTTGGCAACGCCAATGCGGACGCTGGTGCCGACGCTGACGCTGACGTGGACGAAGAGATGTACGACGACGAGTACGATGACATCTACGGCGGCGGCGCCAGCCAGGCTACCAAGAACAAAAAGGCCGTTGAGATATCGTCTTCCGCTCGCTCGAGCACGACTGCTCCTGTGCGCCTCACTGTGGACGACACGCTTCGAACGTATGGCCCGATTTCCGACATCGTCGTTGGCCAGCCCAACACTGACAGGTACATCAAGTTCACCGAGCCTGCCGATTATCTCTACGATGTAGTCGCGGCCACGGGCTCGGGACCCTCAGGCGGCCTGAGCATATTCCAGAAGACAGTGCGCCCGAAAATCGTGAGCGACCTGAACCTGAACAACCACAGCACCCCACTAATCGGCGTCTGGACGCTGGCGCCACGAAGCCCGGTAGTGGCCGAGGGCGTAGGCGTAGCTGTCTTGGACAGCTACGTCCTGGGCACCACCATCGACTCGTCCATCCTATACCGCATCGGCGAGGAGTTTGCAGACGTCACCTACTCCACCGAGCTAGTGCGCACCCGGACAATTAAGGCCTGTGTCATGCTAAGCGGCTCGGTTGTAGTGCAAGTGCACGAGCAGGGCATTTCGTTCTTCGACTCGGACTTCGCTCGCGTTGGCCACTACGACTCTGCCGGCGCCTCGATCGTCAGTTGTTCGTTTGCCGACCCCTACATTTCCCTGGCCACATCTACCGGCACCACCATTCTCCAGCTGAGCCACAGCGGCGACGACGCTGTCTCGGTCGAGTCCGTCGAGCTCCACGCGGAACTGGCCCCCACAGGCCTGAAAAGCGGCTCCGTGTGCGCCACGGCGCTGGCCCGCGCAAGCTTCCAATCCTCGTCCGGGCCCTCGCGCAAGAAACGCAAGCGCGACAGCGAGCCCGCCCCCGACGACGACGGCCCCACGACCCACCTGGCGGTGTTCATCGACCGCAACGATTCGGTCATCGTAAGTCTCACTGCGGCCGCGACGCCTCCGGCGGCCGGGGCGCTGCCCCGGACCCCGCTCCTCCTTCTGCGCAGGAGGCCATTCTCGGGAAGTCCCTCCTCGAGCGCAGCGAGAGGAGCCACGGAGTCCGGGGCAGTGCCCCGGCTGCCGGAGGTACGTTCCCCCAGCCTCTGGCGGTATTCAGAGAAGATCTAACAAGTGGCAGATATCCAGGTTGGGCGGACTGGGGTTCGCGCGGTACAGTTCGTTTTCGCAGCTGGCGAATTACGTGCACAGCGTGGAGCCGGGTGCCGAGGAGCCTGCGGTTGCGGCGTCGGCAGAGGGGATCGCTATTCAGCAGGCGGTCGTGGCGACGTTGGGAGACGGGGTCGAGCGCGGCGAGTATCTGGTGATTCTGACCTCGAGCGGTGAACTGGTTGTCTACCGGCCTATCGTGAGCGAGGAGAGCGTGAGTTTCATCAAGGTAGAGGCCCTGTCGGCACCGTTGGACGCGGTTGATGTCGAGAACGTGACTCTGGAGGCGGTGGCCAATTTTGGTAACCGGAATCTAGCCGTGGTGGTCGTCACTGGTGACAGTCCGCAGGTTATTCTGAAGGGATCGCACAATCCAGTGAGAATCCACCCGTTTATTGGCACTCCCTGCTGGGGTTTCTCTCGGTTCAATACCGAGCTGGTCGACAACGGCTTTGCCTACGTGGACGACCAGAGCATTCTGCGTATTTCCACCCTAGTAGATTCGATCGATTATGAAAACGCCTGGCCGGTGCAGACGGTTGCTCTGGGTGAGAGCGTCACCAATCTCTGCTACCACGCAGCGGCACAGGTGTACGTGGTTTCCACCTGCAAGCCTATTCCGTACAATGCTCTGGATGCTGATGAAGTTCCTCTTGTGGGGCTGCTGGAAGGATATCCTCCAGCACAGTCGTTCCAGAGCTCAATCAAGCTCGTGTCTCCCATGACGTGGACTGTGATAGACGAGTTCACGCTGGGTGAGAACGAGGTTGTCCTGGATATGAAATCCGTCAAGCTGGAAATCTCCGAACGGCAGAAGCTGAATAAAGAGTATGTGGCGTTCGGCACCTCGTTTTTGAGAGGCGAGGATCTCGCTGCAAAGGGCGTGTTCTATGTCTATGACTGTATTGATGTGGTGCCGGAGCCAGGACGACCTGAGACAAAACACAAGCTGAAAGAAGTCGGTAACGAGGCTACCAAGGGAGCTGTCACAGCTATTTGCGATGTGGATGGTCATTTACTAGTGTCACAAGGACAGAAGGTGGTGGTACGAAACATCCAGGAAGACAAGTCGATTATCCCCGTGGCTTTCTTGGATCTCGGTATCTACGTATCTTCAGTCTCGAAAGTGAAGAACCTTCTGCTGCTTGGAGACGGCATGCGAAATACCGTGGTCGCCGGCTTCGGCCGCGAGCCCTATCGTATGTCTACTATTAGCAGAGACTTCCGGCACCTCGAGGTGACCGCTTCCGAGTTTGTCTACAGCCACGAGACGCTATACGCTGTAGTCGCCGACCGCGACAGACGTCTGCATCTGTTACAGTACGATCCTGACGACCCCAGCTCGCTGTCGGGCCAGAAGCTGCTGCGAAGATCTGAGTTCTTCACCGGCAAGCACTTCACATCCATGATCTCTGTTCCCATCAACGACGTCCGGAAAGACGTGACGCTTGTGCCTCTGTGCGCCGCCGACGACGGGTCCATCGCCACCATCCTACCGCTGTCCGAGTCGTCGTACCGCGCGCTGTACGTGATCCAGCAACAGATCACGGACAAAGACGACCACATCGCGTGTCTGAACCCGCGCATGCACCGCGCCCACGGCAGCGAGCTGGCCACGAACCTCCAGCTGACTTCGTCAGGCCGCGCATTGCTCGACTACGATGTCATCGGCCGCTACGTCAAGCTGCCCCTCGACCGCCGTCAGCAGTACGCACGCAAAGTCGGCCGCAACGGCGCCCTCGAGGTCATCACCAACGTCACTGTGATCGAAAACTGCTTAAATTATATATAACTTGTACATTATCGATTGTCTTTTCATTCTCACTTGGGCCCAACTGCCTCCGGCGGCCGGGGCGCTGCCCCGGACCCCGCTGCTCCTCTTCGCTGCGCTCGAGGAGGCCACTCCCGGGGGCTTGTGGGTGGCGTGGGCCGCATCCACGCCAGGTGACCTGGGAGCGGCCGTTGAAGTCCTGTCTCCCGGGACCCTGTGCATGCCACCGGGAGTGGCCTCCTCGAGCGCAGCGAAGAGGAGCTGCGGGGTCCGGGGCAGCGCCCCGGCCGCCGGAGGCGTCTCCCCCTCCCCAAGGGTACCGACTCGAGGAGCCCGGCCGCCGGAGGCAGACCGCGAGTCAAAGACTGTTGCGAGAATATGGGTAGTGGGATTAGAAGCGGACGGTGGCCAGCCACCTGTCGGCGGCGGCGAAGGGCTCGTAGTCGTTTTCGCTGATGAGCGCGCCGGATTTGGCCGCGGTGGCCACGCGGAAGAGGGCGTCCCACAGCTCGAATGCGCTGTGGACGTCGGCGGCGACGTCGACGGCCTGCTTGAACATGGGCTTGAGCGAGTTCTTCGCGGTGCTGGTGTCGCCGCCGTTGGAGAGTACCTCTTCGAGGTACGACTGCGTGGCGATGCCGGTGCCAACGTTCGGGATGTTCGTGAAGGGCAGCTGGCTGACCAGAGCGGTCCACTGTTCGTCGGACCGGCTGATGCGCTCGGCCTGGCCGTTGGTGAAAATGGCCGTGATGATGGATTCAAACAGCAGTCGGTGGTCCTGTGTCTGCTTGGAGATGAACGACTGGTAAGACAGGATGGTGCGACTCAGAGGTCCTGTGTACCCGATGGGATTGTGCTTCAGGTTGATGTGCGCGGCCACCCGCGATATCAACAGCACATTCGCGTTGATGGTCGATGGGACGGCGTTTCGCGAGGTCGGCGTGAACGGTTTCGCAGTGAGAAAGCCGTTTTTGAAAATGGTACTGGCAACTATCAGCGGTTCCAGCAATGCAGGTCGCAGGTCCTCAGTCAACCCGCTAGCTAGTGCCTTGCCCCACGGGGTCAGTTTCTGGTCGTTTCCAATGAATCCTGCTGCTTGCAGTGTTGCCAGTACAGACACAGTCAGGATATCGCTGTCTTTTACAAGCGGTACAAGTGGTTTGGCCGTCGCAGCAGGGATGGATAATCCTTTCTGCACCTCCAACAACAGCTTCCAATTTGCGGCCGTGCTGGTGGTGCTAGTGGTGCCGGGAATCTTGCCAGCTTCGAGGGCACGGATCCAGGGAGGCACGATCGACGTGTAGAGAGGAGGGCTGATGCGCTCGAATTTGCTGTCGCGAGTCGCGTCGTACCAGTACCTTGTGGTGATGGGCTTGAACTGGTAGTATCTATGCAGACAGCCGATGAGCAGGTTGAAGGCTTTGTTCTTGATGTCTTTCTGCTCCTGGCTAACGAATCGGCGGTACTCCTGGTTCTCTCCGCCGTCCAGCGGAGCGTACTCCAAAAGCGAGCCTGACGTGATGGCGTCCAGCAACTCTGGGCCAACGAGTCCTTTCGAAAGATAGAAGAAGATCTCGTCGGGCAGTCGTTGGCCGACAAATTCATGCGCATCATTAGGGACATTAGCTTTGTTCTGGAACGGTTCTACTCTGCCATTGTCCTTCAGAACAGGCTGGAAATCGACACTGGCCAGCGCCTTCTGGTATCTCTCCAGATAAGGTGTTGTTTCCACCCCCGTGGCAGAATCGGGCGCTGAGGAGGTCACAACCACGGGGCCGTAGATGGACCCATTGGCCTGGGTGATTTCCTGGGCAGCACGCAACGCCGTGGTACGCGGGTTGGCCGCAACAATCTGTTCAATAGTGGTGAAAGCGACGCCGCCAGTGAGCGAGCACCCGACGCCAATGGCAGCCTCTACGAACTGGTCATGGCTGGCGAAGTTGAGCTCGTTCAACACTGCCTTTTTCGACACGTACTGGAACGTGCCGTCCTTTGTAATCTCGGTAATGAGTCTATCGACACTCTGGTAGAGCAGCACCTCACTCGAACCGTATACTGCGTCCACGTAGTTTTCCTGGTACAGATAACCGATCTGAGCGGCTGCGGTGTAAGGGGCCAGTACGAAATTGACGCCGAGGCCAATGAGAATATCGAGGAACTTCCGCAAGCCAAACCCGGACAAATGCAAATCAAACGGCTCGATCTCGTCGAACAGCAGCACCGCCTGCTCGCCCTGGCCCTTTTCATACAGGGTCCAGGCGTTGTTGCGCTGGTCGGCCTGCTTTTTCTTGTCGCTCAGCTGCGGCCGAGTCTGCACCAGATCCAGCCCATTGAGTACAAACAACGGTGCAATCTTGTGCGCCTCCAGCTGCTTTACAAACTGTCTCACCAGCTCTTCCAGCGACGACGGAAACCCCCCTACCGCATGCACCAGCGGCTCTCGCAGCGCATTCGCCGACTCGTCCTTCCCCTTGACACCCAGCACCTGGGCCACGAAATACTCGCCGTCCACCGCCAGCGTCGAGCCCTGCAGCGTCGACAGCGCCAGCGTCTTCTCCAGCCGGTGCTCGCTCACAAACGCCTCGAACGAGTTGACTGTGCTGTGTTAGCTCGTCCTGTGCGCCTCTGGTGACCGGGGCGCTGCCCCGGACCCGTAGCTCCTGCTTCGCAGGAGGCCTCTCCCGGAGATGGGGGCGAGCCTCCGGCGGCCGGGGCGCCGCCCCGGACCCCGTAGCTCCTGCTTCGCAGGAGGCCTCTCCCGGGGATGTGCGCGTAGAGGGTAGCTAGGGAGCATGGGACGGAGGGACAGTCAGGCCATGTGCGTTTTGTAAGCACCTGTGCACTCTCAATTCCACAGGGACACGGATTCGGGCAGCTGGAACCCCTGTAAATACTTACTTCCCACCATTCTACTCTCAGTTCCACTGTACAATTGCCTCGAGGAGCGCGTGGTCAGCGATGTGATAGTCCACGCAACAGGCCCGCACGCTCGCTGTACCTTTATAGCGATATGCCCATACGCGCCTGTGATCGCCAAAAGATAAGATAACCCCCTGAGCGGGCCCCCTCCTTCCTTCGGGCTCTGAGCAGCGCTCCAGCCTCTGGACGGCTGGGGCACACTCGCTCTTCCTCAGACTACGCACGAGTCGGCCTCTTCCTCGACCGCCGGAGGCACCCCCGCCTCACCCCTGGGCTCCTCCCGGGAGCACCCCTGGGCTCTTCCCGGGAGTGGCCTCCTGCGAAGCAGGAGCTACGGGGTCCGGGGCAGTGCCCCGGCCGCCGGAGGCGCGCCGCCAACCGGCAGTAGGCCCGGGCAGAGCCCAGCCATCGGATAAATGGGTCGTCAGATCGTGTATTAGGGAGAAGGTTTATTTCTTCCAGCCGTAGGTGGCCGCGAGTCGCTTGTCGAGGTGCTGTTTGGCAGTGATGGTTTCGCGGTTGGTGCGGTTGGCGCCGCGGTCTTCGACTTGGGCTACGACGGGACTGGGGACAGGCTCGAGGAGAGCGTCGTTCTCTGGGTGGCAGAAGTAGACGATGGAGTATCGGTCGCGGCCGGCGGTCTGAGCCTCGGGAAGGAAGCGTACGCGGTGGATGGACGACTTGAGAATGCCGGCGGTCCAGAAGCTCAGCAGGTCAGCCACGTTGACGATGATGGGTGGGGCGGCACCTGGTTTGGTCGAGGGGATGAATTTGACTCGGGTCCACTCTTTGGTCACAGGAGATAGCACCTCCAGGCCGTCTTCGCCCTCTTTCTGGAACAACAGCGTCAGAGTGCCGTAATCGGTGTGGGCACCAGCACGGATCTGTTCTTCGGGAGACGCAGCGTCCTGAGCATGATAGTAGAGGAATCGGAAGATGCAGCCCGACTTGTGGTCAGGACGGTGACGGTCGGCAAACCAGTTTTCACCGCCTTGAGCAGGGTCGATTTTAAGGCCCTTGGCCAGCAGCTTCAGCAGCCGGACACATAGTGCGTGGCATTTAGACTCGAGCTCCGTCAGTTCAGGAAGCCTCGACTCGAAGAACTTCGGCAGCTCGTGCTGTGGACGGCCGTTTAGAAATTGCCCGAAATTGAAGGCCTCTTTAGGGTCACCCTTCGGTTGATTCTCGGGATCCAGCACTTCGAGATTGATTCGCGAGTAGCCGTGGTTCTCAGGAGTGATGGGCACCTCGGCCTTTTCCTCCAGTGGCAGTTTAAAGTACTCTTTCGACAGGCTGAAAGCCCGGTCGATGTCGGCCTGGGTGAAATCAGAGCCCTCAATGAATACAAACCCCAGCGACGAGCAGGCGTCCACAAGCTCCTGAGCAGCGCGCTCGGAATCGGGCTGCGAAATATCGACTACCGCGACTGACATTGTGTGATAGCGCTGGCTTGACGAGCAGGTGTGACTGATCTGACCTGATCTGATATGATGTGTTTGATATGATCTTATCTATGATCTAATCGGCTAGCGTGCTAGTGTATGGGTAAGCAGAGCTAAGTTCAGTGCGTATTGGACGGGCTCCTGGAAGTGAATGAATCAAGAAGAGGCCGACAGCAGCAGCAGCCCGCCCTTTTATACCCGAGAAACGGAATCTGCCCACCGGAAACACCTCGAAGTCCTGCCTATTCGGACTGCTTCGTGCATATCTAAGCTCACTATGCAGCTTAATCGTGCATATGCCGTCAAAATCTTCACTCCCCTGCATACCCACCGGCTCGCCGCGGCCCACCCCAGCGGTCGCTCCTTTCGCGACCCAGCAACACCGCCGCCCACGCGCACTCATCCACTGTGTTCCTGGCCACCGGCGGTCACAGGGGCCTGCTGTGGCGCCTCCGGCGGCCGGGGCGCTGCCCCGGACCCCGCTGTGCTCGCTTCGCGAGCAGTTTTGGCGGGTCACAGTTCTTGGATCTTGGCCGAACGAAGAGGAAGCGAGCAGCTTTGATTCTCGCAGCAGCCTGGCCGAGTGCAGCGAGCAGAAGGGTCCGGGGCAGGGCCCCGGCAGCCGGAGGCCGCACCCAGCCCCCGAGGAAGAAGAAGCGATATAGCCGCCGGCTCACGTCCGGTTGAGTCCGGCAGCGGCGGGCGGCGGCTATGGACGGGGCAGGTGAGACCGCGGTTTGCGGAGCTGAGTCGTTCGCTGCTTTCTACTTTATACAGCTCAGGCAGAAGAAACTCAAGTGTATACTCAGACCGACGTTCAGAGCTGGTTTGGTAGGTATGGCTCGGCTGGAGGACGAGGTTGGTGACGAAGAGCAGGAAGGACCCGTCGCACGGCCGTTGCAGGGCCCTGCATGCGCGTGGTGGTAGTTAGGCGAGACCGGCCGGTGACTGAATCAGCGGTATCGGGCATATTCTGCAGACCCAAACCGTACAGGCTGCTATAACTAGCTCTACCAGACCTGGGTCCAAGAACCGAACTGGATTCGAGCGATTGAACTAACTCGGTAGGAGACTCAAGTCCAAGGTCGTTAGGGCACTTTCTTTGAGCTTTTAAATACAGTGTTCATTTCTTCACTCTTTCATTCGTCCGCGGACCCCCCACGAATCGGCCAGAATCTCCGCTCTCCAACGCCCGACATTGGACCTGTGACAGCTGGAAAATCTCTTAATCAGACTGAAAAATCGTCTTCCAACTCCTCGGAACCAGCGCATCCTGGCTGAATTATCCAGCCCGACACCTGCCCAAGCCAGAAGCCAGACCAACCACGTCCCGACTGAGACAATGTCGTCGACGGCACCAGCAGCACCTCCTCCACTTGCTCCGCCGGCCCAGAGCGAGCAGCAGCAGCCCGTGAAACACCTCAGCCACTTTGGCGGCTTTGTTGCCGGCGGCATCGCGGCCTGCGGAGCTGTGACGGTCACAAACCCAATCGAACTGGTCAAGACGCGGTAAGTGCTGGAGGCCCTTTCTGTGCTGACGAGGGGTGCACCTCCGGCGGCCGGGGCGTGGCCCCGGACCCCATTGTGCTCGCTTAGCGAGCTGTTGGCCATGCCATCCCAGTCTCACCGGGAGCAGCGCTCGCGAAGCGAGCACAATGGGGTCCGGGGCCACGCCCCGGCCGCCGGAGG